>JBBFKN010000205.1:0-77500 GCA_039654755.1 Calcarius lapponicus
GTCTGGAACCATCCTGCGTATCGCAGAATTTCAGGAGGCAGCCGGCTCACTTCCGGCCACAGGCCCTGAACACAAACCTCGGCCCTTTACCCGGACAAACAACACTCACCTGCCCCGGTTCTGAATGGCAGATTGCAGGAGCCACATGGCATTGTCAAAACCAGCCTGACTTGGCACTGGTGCCACCTTGGTCTGGGAACCATCCTGCATATCATGGAATTCCAGGAGCCAGCCGGCCCAATTTAGGGCACAGGGTTTTTGAAGACAAACTTCAGGCCTTTTCCCGCAGAAACCAAACTCACCCGTCCTGATTCTGGACGTCAGTTTTGCAGGGAGCCACTTGGCACTGTCAAACCAGCCCGACTTGGAAGTGGTGCCTACCTTGGGTCTGGGGAAACCATCCTGCATATTGTGGAATTCCGGGAGCCACCCGGCCCAATCTAGAGCCACGGGGTTTGAAGACAAAACTTCAGGCCTTTTCTCCCGCAGAGAAAACCAAACTCAACCCCGTCCTGATTCTGGACGTCAGGTTTGCAGGAGCCATCTTGGCACTGTCCAAACCAGCCCGACTTTCAAGTGGTGCCAGCTTGGGTCTGGGGAACCATCCTGCGTATCGCAGAATTTCAGGGAGGCAGCCGGGCCCACTTCCGGCCACAGGCCCTGAGAACACAAACCTCGGCCCTTTACCCCGGACAAACAACACTCACCTGCCCCGGTTCTGAAATGGCAGATTGCAGGAGCCACATGGCATTGTCAAACCAGCCTGACTTGGCACTGGTGCCAACTTGGGTCTGGGAAACCATCCTTGCATATTTATGGAATTCCAGGAGCCAGCCAGCCCAATTAGGGCAACAGGGTGTTGAAGGCAAACTTCAGGCCTTTTCCCCGCAGAAACCAAACTCACCCGTCCTGATTCTGGACGTCAGGTTTGCAGGAGCCACTTGGCCACTCTCAAAACCAGCCCGACTTTCAAGTGGTGCCAGCTTCCGGTTCTGGGAACCATCCTGCGTATCGCAGAATTTCAGGAGGCAAGCCGGCCCACTTCCGGCCACAGGCCCTGAACACAAACCTCGGCCCTTTACCCCGGACAAACAACACTCACCTGCCCCCGGTTCTGAATGGCAGATTGCAGGAGCCCACATGGCATTGTCAAACCAGCCTGACTCGGCACTGGTGCCACCTTGGGTCTGGGAACCATCCTGCATATTATGGAATTCCAGGAGCCCAGCCAGCCAATTAGGGGCCAACAGGGTTTTGAAGACAAACTTTCAGGCCCTTTTCCCCGCAGAAAACCAAACTCACCCGTCCTGATTCTGGACGTCAGTTTTGCCAGGAGCCACTTGGCACTGTCAAACCAGCCCGACTTTCAAGTTGGTGCCAGCTTCGGTCTGGGAACCATCCTGCGTATCGCAGAATTTCAGGAGGCAGCCGGCCGACTTCCGGCCACAGGCCCTGAACACAAACCTCGGCCCTTTACCCGGACCAAACAACAACTCACCTGCCCCGGTTTCTGAATGGCAGATTGCAGGAGCCACATGGCATTGTCCAAACCAGCCTGACTTGGCACTGGTGCCACCCTTGGGTCTGGGAACCATCCTGCATTTCCTGGAATTCCGGGAGAGCCAGCCGGCCAATTAGAGCACAGGGTTTTGAAGACAAAACTTCAGGCCTTTTCTCGCAGAAAACCAAACTCACCCGTCCTGATTCTGGACGTCAGTTTGCAGGAGCCACTTGGCACTGTCAAACCAGCCCGACTTTCAAGTGGTGCCAGCTTGGGTCTGGAAACCATCCTGCGTATTGCAGAATTTCAGGAGGCAGCCGGCCACTTCCGGCGCCACAGGCCCTGACCACAAACCTCGGCCCTTTACCCGGACAAAAAACACTCACCTGCCCCGGTTCTGAATGGCAGATTGCAGGAGCCACATGGCATTGTCAAAACCAGCCTGACCTTGGCACTGGTGCCACCTTGGGGTCTGGGAACCATCCTGCATATCATGGAATTCCAGGAGCCAGCCGGCCAATTAGGGCACAGGGTTTGAAGACAAACTTCAGGCCTTTTCCCGCAGAAACCAAACTCACCCGTCCTGATTCTGGACGTCAGTTTGCAGGAGCCACTTGGCACTCTCAATACCAGCCCGACTTTCAAGTGGTGCCAGCTTCGGTCTGGGAACCATTCCTGCGTATCGCTAGAATTTCAGGAGGCAGCCGGCCACTTCCGGCCACAGGCCCTGAACACAAACCTCGGCCCCTTTACCCGGACAAACCAACACTCACCTGCCCCGGTTCTAGAATGGGCAGATTGCAGGAGCCACATGGCATTGTCAAACCAGCCTGACTTGGCACTGGTGCCACCTTGGGTCTGGGAACCATCCTGCATATCATGGAATTCCAGGAGCCAGCCGGCCCAATTAGGGCACAGGGTTTGGAAGACAAACTTCAGGCCCTTTTCCCGCAGAAACCAAAGTCACCCCATCTGGATTCTGGACGTCAGTTTGCAGGAGCCACTTGGCAGACTGTCAAACCAGCCCGACTTGGAAGTGGTGCCATCTTGGGTCTGGGAACCATCCTGCATATTGTCGCGAATTCCGGGAGCCACCCGGCCAATTAGAGCACGGGGTTTGAAGACGAAACTTCCAGGGCCTTTCTCCCGCCAGAAACTCAACTCACCCGTCCTGATTCTGGACGTCAGTTTGCAGGAGCCACTTGGCACTGTCAAACCAGCCCGACTTTCAAGTGGTGCCAGCTTGGGTCTGGAAACCATCCTGCGTATCGCAGAAGTTCAGGAGGCAGCCGGCCACTTCCGGCCACAGGCCCTGACCACAAACCTCGGCCCCTTTACCCAGGACAAACAACAATCACCTGCCCCGGTTCTGAATGGCAGATTAGCCAGGAGCCACATGGCATTGTCAAACCAGCCTGACTTGGCACTGGTGCCACCTTGGGTCTGGGAACCATCCTGCATATCATGGAATTCCAGGAGCCAGCCGGCCAATTACGGGCACAGGGTTTGAAGACAAACTTCAGGCCTTTTTCCCGCAGAAACCAAAGTCACCCATCTGGATTCTGGACGTCAGGTTGCAGGAGCCACCTTGGCACTGTCAAACCAGCCCCGACATGGAAGTGGTGCCCATCTTGGGTCTGGGAACCATCCTGCATATTGTGGAATTCCGGGAGCCACCCGGCCAATTAGAGCCATGGGGTTGAAGACAAACTTCAGGCCTTTTCCCCGCAGAAACCAAACTCACCCGTCCTGATTCTGGAACGTCAGTTTGCAGGAGCCCACTTGGCACTGTCAAACCAGCCCCGACTTTCAAGTGGTGCCAGCCTTGGGTCTGGAAAACCATCCTGCGTATTCGCAGAATTTCAGGAGGGCAGCCGGCCACTTCCGGCCACAGGCCGCTGACCACAAACCTCGGCCCTTTACCCGGACAAACCAACACTCACCTGCCCCGGTTCTGAATGGCAGATTGCAGGAGCCACATGGCATTGTCAAACCAGCCTGACTTGGGCACTGGTGCCCACCCTTGGGTCTGGGAACCATCCTGCATATCATGGAATTCCAGGAGCCAGCCGGCCATTAGGGCACAGGGTTTGAAGACAAACTTCCAGGCCTTTTCCCGCAGAAACCAAACTCACCCGTCCTGATTCTGGACGTCAGTTTGCAGGAGCCACTTGGCACTGTCAAACCAGCCCGACTTGGAAGTGGTGCCACCTTGGGTCTGGGAACCATCCTGCATATTGTGGAAATTCCGGGAGCCACCCGGCCAATTAGAGCACAGGGGTTTGAAGACAAACTTCAGGCCTTTTCCCGCAGAAACCAACTCACCCGTCCCTGATTCTGGACGTCAGTTTTGCAGGAGCCACTTGGCACTGTCAAACCAGCCCGACTTTCAAGTGGTGCCCAGCTTCGGTCTGGGAACCAATCCTGCGTATCGCAGAAAGTTCAGGAGGCAGCCGGCCACTTCCGGCCACAGGCCCCTGACCACAAACCTCGGCCCTTTACCCGGGACAAACAACACTCACCTGCCCCGGTTCTGAATGGCAGATTGCAGGAGCCACATGGCATTGTCAAACCAGCCTGACTTGGCACTGGTGCCACCTTGGGTCTGGGAACCATCCTGCATATTATGGAATTCCAGGAGCCAGCCAGCCAATTAGGGCACAGGGTTTGAAGGCAAACTTCAGGCCTTTTCCCGCAGAAACCAAACTCACCCGTCCTGATTCTGGACGTCAGTTTGCAGGAGCCACTTGGCACTCTCAAACCAGCCCGACTTTCAAGTGGTGCCAGCTTCGGTCTGGGAACCATCCTGCGTATCGCAGAATTTCAGGAGGCAGCCGGCCACTTCCGGCCACAGGCCCTGAACACAAACCTCGGCCCCTTTACCCGGACAAACAACACTCACCTGCCCCGGTTCTGAATGGCAGATTGCAGGAGCCACATGGCATTGTCAAACCAGCCTGACTCGGCACTGGTGCCACCTTGGGTCTGGGAACCATCCTGCATATTATGGAATTCCAGGAGCCAGCCAGCCAATTAGGGCACAGGGTTTGAAGGCAAACTTCAGGCCTTTTCCCGCAGAAACCAAACTCACCCGTCCTGATTCTGGACGTCAGTTTGCAGGAGCCACTTGGCACTGTCAAACCAGCCCGACTTTCAAGTGGTGCCAGCTTCGGTCTGGGAACCATCCTGCGTATCGCAGAATTTCAGGAGGCAGCCGGCCACTTCCGGCCACAGGCCCTGAACACAAACCTCGGCCCTTTACCCGGACAAACAACACTCACCTGCCCCGGTTCTGAATGGCAGATTGCAGGAGCCACATGGCATTGTCAAACCAGCCTGACTTGGCACTGGTGCCACCTTGGGTCTGGGAACCATCCTGCATTTCCTGGAATTCCGGGAGCCAGCCGGCCAATTAGAGCACAGGGTTTGAAGACAAACTTCAGGCCTTTTCCCGCAGAAACCAAACTCACCCGTCCTGATTCTGGACGTCAGTTTGCAGGAGCCACTTGGCACTGTCAAACCAGCCCGACTTTCAAGTGGTGCCAGCTTGGGTCTGGAAACCATCCTGCGTATTGCAGAATTTCAGGAGGCAGCCGGCCACTTCCGGCCACAGGCCCTGACCACAAACCTCGGCCCTTTACCCGGACAAAAAACACTCACCTGCCCCGGTTCTGAATGGCAGATTGCAGGAGCCACATGGCATTGTCAAACCAGCCTGACTTGGCACTGGTGCCACCTTGGGTCTGGGAACCATCCTGCATATCATGGAATTCCAGGAGCCAGCCGGCCAATTAGGGCACAGGGTTTGAAGACAAACTTCAGCCCTTTTCCCGCAGAAACCAAACTCACCCGTCCTGATTCTGGACGTCAGTTTGCAGGAGCCACTTGGCACTCTCAAACCAGCCCAACTTTCAAGTGGTGCCAGCTTCGGTCTGGGAACCATCCTGCGTATCGCAGAATTTCAGGAGGCAGCCGGCCACTTCCGGCCACAGGCCCTGAACACAAACCTCGGCCCTTTACCCGGACAAACAACACTCACCTGCCCCGGTTCTGAATGGCAGATTGCAGGAGCCACATGGCATTGTCAAACCAGCCTGACTTGGCACTGGTGCCACCTTGGGTCTGGGAACCATCCTGCATATCATGGAATTCCAGGAGCCAGCCGGCCAATTAGGGCACAGGGTTTGAAGACAAACTTCAGGCCTTTTCCCGCAGAAACCAAAGTCACCCATCTGGATTCTGGACGTCAGTTTGCAGGAGCCACTTGGCACTGTCAAACCAGCCCGACTTGGAAGTGGTGCCATCTTGGGTCTGGGAACCATCCTGCATATTGTGGAATTCCGGGAGCCACCCGGCCAATTAGAGCACGGGGTTTGAAGACAAACTTCAGGCCTTTTCCCGCAGAAACCAAACTCACCCGTCCTGATTCTGGACGTCAGTTTGCAGGAGCCACTTGGCACTGTCAAACCAGCCCGACTTTCAAGTGGTGCCAGCTTGGGTCTGGAAACCATCCTGCGTATCGCAGAAGTTCAGGAGGCAGCCGGCCACTTCCGGCCACAGGCCCTGACCACAAACCTCGGCCCTTTACCCAGACAAACAACAATCACCTGCCCCGGTTCTGAATGGCAGATTGCAGGAGCCACATGGCATTGTCAAACCAGCCTGACTTGGCACTGGTGCCACCTTGGGTCTGGGAACCATCCTGCATATCATGGAATTCCAGGAGCCAGCCGGCCAATTAGGGCACAGGGTTTGAAGACAAACTTCAGGCCTTTTCCCGCAGAAACCAAAGTCACCCATCTGGATTCTGGACGTCAGGTTGCAGGAGCCACTTGGCACTGTCAAACCAGCCCGACATGGAAGTGGTGCCATCTTGGGTCTGGGAACCATCCTGCATATTGTGGAATTCCGGGAGCCACCCGGCCAATTAGAGCATGGGGTTTGAAGACAAACTTCAGGCCTTTTCCCGCAGAAACCAAACTCACCCGTCCTGATTCTGGACGTCAGTTTGCAGGAGCCACTTGGCACTGTCAAACCAGCCCGACTTTCAAGTGGTGCCAGCTTGGGTCTGGAAACCATCCTGCGTATCGCAGAATTTCAGGAGGCAGCCGGCCACTTCCGGCCACAGGCCCTGAACACAAACCTCGGCCCTTTACCCGGACAAACAACACTCACCTGCCCCGGTTCTGAATGGCAGATTGCAGGAGCCACATGGCATTGTCAAACCAGCCTGACTTGGCACTGGTGCCACCTTGGGTCTGGGAACCATCCTGCATATCATGGAATTCCAGGAGCCAGCCGGCCAATTAGGGCACAGGGTTTGAAGACAAACTTCAGGCCTTTTCCCGCAGAAACCAAACTCACCCGTCCTGATTCTGGACGTCAGTTTGCAGGAGCCACTTGGCACTGTCAAACCAGCCCGACTTGGAAGTGGTGCCACCTTGGGTCTGGGAACCATCCTGCATATTGTGGAATTCCGGGAGCCACCCGGCCAATTAGAGCACGGGGTTTGAAGACAAACTTCAGGCCTTTTCCCGCAGAAACCAAACTCACCCGTCCTGATTCTGGACGTCAGTTTGCAGGAGCCACTTGGCACTGTCAAACCAGCCCGACTTTCAAGTGGTGCCAGCTTCGGTCTGGGAACCATCCTGCGTATTGCAGAATTTCAGGAGGCAGCCGGCCACTTCCGGCCACAGGCCCTGAACACAAACCTCGGCCCTTTACCCGGACAAACAACACTCACCTGCCCCGGTTCTGAATGGCAGATTGCAGGAGCCACATGGCATTGTCAAACCAGCCTGACTTGGCACTGGTGCCACCTTGGGTCTGGGAACCATCCTGCATATTATGGAATTCCAGGAGCCAGCCAGCCAATTAGGGCACGGGGTTTGAAGGCAAACTTCAGGCCTTTTCCCGCAGAAACCAAACTCACCCGTCCTGATTCTGGACGTCAGTTTGCAGGAGCCACTTGGCACTGTCAAACCAGCCCGACTTTCAAGTGGTGCCAGCTTCGGTCTGGGAACCATCCTGCGTATCGCAGAATTTCAGGAGGCAGCCGGCCACTTCCGGCCACAGGCCCTGAACACAAACCTCGGCCCTTTACCCGGACAAACAACACTCACCTGCCCCGGTTCTGAATGGCAGATTGCAGGAGCCACATGGCATTGTCAAACCAGCCTGACTTGGCACTGGTGCCACCTTGGGTCTGGGAACCATCCTGCATATCATGGAATTCCAGGAGCCAGCCGGCCAATTAGGGCACAGGGTTTGAAGACAAACTTCAGGCCTTTTCCCGCAGAAACCAAAGTCACCCATCTGGATTCTGGACGTCAGTTTGCAGGAGCCACTTGGCACTGTCAAACCAGCCCGACTTGGAAGTGGTGCCATCTTGGGTCTGGGAACCATCCTGCATATTGTGGAATTCCGGGAGCCACCCGGCCAATTAGAGCACGGGGTTTGAAGACAAACTTCAGGCCTTTTCCCGCAGAAACCAAACTCACCCGTCCTGATTCTGGACGTCAGTTTGCAGGAGCCACTTGGCACTGTCAAACCAGCCCGACTTTCAAGTGGTGCCAGCTTGGGTCTGGAAACCATCCTGCGTATCGCAGAAGTTCAGGAGGCAGCCGGCCACTTCCGGCCACAGGCCCTGACCACAAACCTCGGCCCTTTACCCAGACAAACAACAATCACCTGCCCCGGTTCTGAATGGCAGATTGCAGGAGCCACATGGCATTGTCAAACCAGCCTGACTTGGCACTGGTGCCACCTTGGGTCTGGGAACCATCCTGCATATCATGGAATTCCAGGAGCCAGCCGGCCAATTAGGGCACAGGGTTTGAAGACAAACTTCAGGCCTTTTCCCGCAGAAACCAAAGTCACCCATCTGGATTCTGGACGTCAGGTTGCAGGAGCCACTTGGCACTGTCAAACCAGCCCGACATGGAAGTGGTGCCATCTTGGGTCTGGGAACCATCCTGCATATTGTGGAATTCCGGGAGCCACCCGGCCAATTAGAGCATGGGGTTTGAAGACAAACTTCAGGCCTTTTCCCGCAGAAACCAAACTCACCCGTCCTGATTCTGGACGTCAGTTTGCAGGAGCCACTTGGCACTGTCAAACCAGCCCGACTTTCAAGTGGTGCCAGCTTGGGTCTGGAAACCATCCTGCGTATCGCAGAATTTCAGGAGGCAGCCGGCCACTTCCGGCCACAGGCCCTGAACACAAACCTCGGCCCTTTACCCGGACAAACAACACTCACCTGCCCCGGTTCTGAATGGCAGATTGCAGGAGCCACATGGCATTGTCAAACCAGCCTGACTTGGCACTGGTGCCACCTTGGGTCTGGGAACCATCCTGCATATCATGGAATTCCAGGAGCCAGCCGGCCAATTAGGGCACAGGGTTTGAAGACAAACTTCAGGCCTTTTCCCGCAGAAACCAAACTCACCCGTCCTGATTCTGGACGTCAGTTTGCAGGAGCCACTTGGCACTGTCAAACCAGCCCGACTTGGAAGTGGTGCCACCTTGGGTCTGGGAACCATCCTGCATATTGTGGAATTCCGGGAGCCACCCGGCCAATTAGAGCACGGGGTTTGAAGACAAACTTCAGGCCTTTTCCCGCAGAAACCAAACTCACCCGTCCTGATTCTGGACGTCAGTTTGCAGGAGCCACTTGGCACTGTCAAACCAGCCCGACTTTCAAGTGGTGCCAGCTTCGGTCTGGGAACCATCCTGCGTATTGCAGAATTTCAGGAGGCAGCCGGCCACTTCCGGCCACAGGCCCTGAACACAAACCTCGGCCCTTTACCCGGACAAACAACACTCACCTGCCCCGGTTCTGAATGGCAGATTGCAGGAGCCACATGGCATTGTCAAACCAGCCTGACTTGGCACTGGTGCCACCTTGGGTCTGGGAACCATCCTGCATATTATGGAATTCCAGGAGCCAGCCAGCCAATTAGGACACAGGGTTTGAAGGCAAACTTCAGGCCTTTTCCCGCAGAAACCAAACTCACCCGTCCTGATTCTGGACGTCAGTTTGCAGGAGCCACTTGGCACTGTCAAACCAGCCCGACTTTCAAGTGGTGCCAGCTTCGGTCTGGGAACCATCCTGCGTATCGCAGAATTTCAGGAGGCAGCCGGCCACTTCCGGCCACAGGCCCTGAACACAAACCTCGGCCCTTTACCCGGACAAACAACACTCACCTGCCCCGGTTCTGAATGGCAGATTGCAGGAGCCACATGGCATTGTCAAACCAGCCTGACTTGGCACTGGTGCCACCTTGGGTCTGGGAACCATCCTGCATATTATGGAATTCCAGGAGCCAGCCAGCCAATTAGGGCACAGGGTTTGAAGGCAAACTTCAGGCCTTTTCCCGCAGAAACCAAACTCACCCGTCCTGATTCTGGACGTCAGTTTGCAGGAGCCACTTGGCACTGTCAAACCAGCCCGACTTTCAAGTGGTGCCAGCTTCGGTCTGGGAACCATCCTGCGTATCGCAGAATTTCAGGAGGCAGCCGGCCACTTCCGGCCACAGGCCCTGAACACAAACCTCGGCCCTTTACCCGGACAAACAACACTCACCTGCCCCGGTTCTGAATGGCAGATTGCAGGAGCCACATGGCATTGTCAAACCAGCCTGACTTGGCACTGGTGCCACCTTGGGTCTGGGAACCATCCTGCATTTCCTGGAATTCCGGGAGCCAGCCGGCCAATTAGAGCACAGGGTTTGAAGACAAACTTCAGGCCTTTTCCCGCAGAAACCAAACTCACCCGTCCTGATTCTGGACGTCAGTTTGCAGGAGCCACTTGGCACTGTCAAACCAGCCCGACTTTCAAGTGGTGCCAGCTTGGGTCTGGAAACCATCCTGCGTATTGCAGAATTTCAGGAGGCAGCCGGCCACTTCCGGCCACAGGCCCTGACCACAAACCTCGGCCCTTTACCCGGACAAAAAACACTCACCTGCCCCGGTTCTGAATGGCAGATTGCAGGAGCCACATGGCATTGTCAAACCAGCCTGACTTGGCACTGGTGCCACCTTGGGTCTGGGAACCATCCTGCATATTATGGAATTCCAGGAGCCAGCCAGCCAATTAGGGCACGGGGTTTGAAGACAAACTTCAGGCCTTTTCCCGCAGAAACCAAAGTCACCCGTCCTGATTCTGGACGTCAGTTTGCAGGAGCCACTTGGCACTGTCAAACCAGCCCGACTTTCAAGTGGTGCCAGCTTGGGTCTGGAAACCATCCTGCGTATCGCAGAAGTTCAGGAGGCAGCCGGCCACTTCCGGCCACAGGCCCTGACCACAAACCTCGGCCCTTTACCCGGACAAACAACACTCACCTGCCCCGGTTCTGAATGGCAGATTGCAGGAGCCACATGGCATTGTCAAACCAGCCTGACTTGGCACTGGTGCCACCTTGGGTCTGGGAACCATCCTGCATATCATGGAATTCCAGGAGCCAGCCGGCCAATTAGGGCACAGGGTTTGAAGACAAACTTCACGCCTTTTCCCGCAGAAACCAAAGTCACCCATCTGGATTCTGGACGTCAGTTTGCAGGAGCCACTTGGCACTGTCAAACCAGCCCGACTTGGAAGTGGTGCCATCTTGGGTCTGGGAACCATCCTGCATATTGTGGAATTCCGGGAGCCACCCGGCCAATTAGAGCACGGGGTTTGAAGACAAACTTCAGGCCTTTTCCCGCAGAAACCAAACTCACCCGTCCTGATTCTGGACGTCAGTTTGCAGGAGCCACTTGGCACTGTCAAACCAGCCCGACTTTCAAGTGGTGCCAGCTTCGGTCTGGGAACCATCCTGCGTATCGCAGAATTTCAGGAGGCAGCCGGCCACTTCCGGCCACAGGCCCTGAACACAAACCTCGGCCCTTTACCCGGACAAACAACACTCACGTGCCCCGGTTCTGAATGGCAGATTGCAGGAGCCACATGGCATTGTCAAACCAGCCTGACTTGGCACTGGTGCCACCTTGGGTCTGGGAACCATCCTGCATATCATGGAATTCCAGGAGCCAGCCAGCCAATTAGGGCACAGGGTTTGAAAACAAACTTCAGGCCTTTTCCCGCAGAAACCAAACTCACCCGTCCTGATTCTGGACGTCAGTTTGCAGGAGCCACTTGGCACTGTCAAAGCAGCCCGACTTGGAAGTTGTGCCACCTTGGGTCTGGGAACCATCCTGCATTTCCTGGAATTCCGGGAGCCAGCCGGCCAATTAGAGCACAGGGTTTGAAGACAAACTTCAGGCCTTTTCCCGCAGAAACCAAACTCACCCGTCCTGATTCTGGACGTCAGTTTGCAGGAGCCACTTGGCACTGTCAAACCAGCCCGACTTTCAAGTGGTGCCAGCTTGGGTCTGGAAACCATCCTGCGTATTGCAGAATTTCAGGAGGCAGCCGGCCACTTCCGGCCACAGGCCCTGACCACAAACCTCGGCCCTTTACCCGGACAAACAACACTCACCTGCCCCGGTTCTGAATGGCAGATTGCAGGAGCCACATGGCATTGTCAAACCAGCCTGACTTGGCACTGGTGCCACCTTGGGTCTGGGAACCATCCTGCATATCATGGAATTCCAGGAGCCAGCCGGCCAATTAGGGCACAGGGTTTGAAGACAAACTTCAGGCCTTTTCCCGCAGAAACCAAAGTCACCCATCCGGATTCTGGACGTCAGTTTGCAGGAGCCACTTGGCACTGTCAAACCAGCCCGACTTGGAAGTGGTGCCAGCTTGGGTCTGGGAACCATCCTGCATTTCCTGGAATTCCGGGAGCCAGCCGGCCAATTAGAGCACGGTGTTTGAAGACAAACTTCAGGCCTTTTCCCGCAGAAACCAAACTCACCCGTCCTGATTCTGGACGTCAGTTTGCAGGAGCCACTTGGCACTGTCAAACCAGCCCGACTTTCAAGTGGTGCCAGCTTGGGTCTGGAAACCATCCTGCGTATTGCAGAATTTCAGGAGGCAGCCGGCCACTTCCGGCCACAGGCCCTGAACACAAACCTCGGCCCTTTACCCGGACAAACAACACTCACCTGCCCCGGTTCTGAATGGCAGATTGCAGGAGCCACATGGCATTGTCAAACCAGCCTGACTTGGCACTGGTGCCACCTTGGGTCTGGGAACCATCCTGCATATCATGGAATTCCAGGAGCCAGCCGGCCAATTAGGGCACAGGGTTTGAAGACAAACTTCAGGCCTTTTCCCGCAGAAACCAAAGTCACCCATCTGGATTCTGGACGTCAGGTTGCAGGAGCCACTTGGCACTGTCAAACCAGCCTGACTTGGAAGTGATGCCATCTTGGGTCTGGGAACCATCCTGCATATTGTGGAATTCCGGGAGCCAGCCGGCCAATTAGAGCACAGGGTTTGAAGACAAACTTCAGGCCTTTTCCTGCAGAAACCAAACTCACCCGTCCTGATTCTGGACGTCAGTTTGCAGGAGCCACTTGGCACTGTCAAACCAGCCCGACTTTCAAGTGGTGCCAGCTTGGGTCTGGAAACCATCCTGCGTATCGCAGAATTTCAGGAGGCAGCCGGCCACTTCCGGCCACAGGCCCTGAACACAAACCTCGGCCCTTTACCCGGACAAACAACACTCACCTGCCCCGGTTCTGAATGGCAGATTGCAGGAGCCACATGGCATTGTCAAACCAGCCTGACTTGGCACTGGTGCCACCTTGGGTCTGGGAACCATCCTGCATATCATGGAATTCCAGGAGCCAGCCGGCCAATTAGGGCACAGGGTTTGAAGACAAACTTCAGGCCTTTTCCCGCAGAAACCAAAGTCACCCATCCGGATTCTGGACGTCAGTTTGCAGGAGCCACTTGGCACTGTCAAACCAGCCCGACTTGGAAGTGGTGCCACCTTGGGTCTGGGAACCATCCTGCATTTCCTGGAATTCCGGGAGCCAGCCGGCCAATTAGAGCACAGGGTTTGAAGACAAACTTCAGGCCTTTTCCCGCAGAAACCAAACTCACCCGTCCTGATTCTGGACGTCAGTTTGCAGGAGCCACTTGGCACTGTCAAACCAGCCCGACTTTCAAGTGGTGCCAGCTTCGGTCTGGGAACCATCCTGCGTATCGCAGAATTTCAGGAGGCAGCCGGCCACTTCCGGCCACAGGCCCTGAACACAAACCTCGGCCCTTTACCCGGACAAACAACACTCACCTGCCCCGGTTCTGAATGGCAGATTGCAGGAGCCACATGGCATTGTCAAACCAGCCTGACTTGGCACTGGTGCCACCTTGGGTCTGGGAACCATCCTGCATATTATGGAATTCCATGATCCAGCCAGCCAATTAGGGCACGGGGTTTGAAGACAAACTTCAGGCCTTTTCCCGCAGAAACCAAACTCACCCGTCCTGATTCTGGACGTCAGTTTGCAGGAGCCACTTGGCACTGTCAACCCAGCCCGACTTTCAAGTGGTGCCAGCTTCGGTCTGGGAACCATCCTGCGTATCGCAGAATTTCAGGAGGCAGCCGGCCACTTCCGGCCACAGGCCCTGAACACAAACCTCGGCCCTTTACCCGGACAAACAACACTCACCTGCCCCGGTTCTGAATGGCAGATTGCAGGAGCCACATGGCATTGTCACACCAGCCTGACTTGGCACTGGTGCCACCTTGGGTCTGGGAACCATCCTGCATATTATGGAATTCCAGGATCCAGCCAGCCAATTAGGGCACAGGGTTTGAAGACAAACTTCAGGCCTTTTCCCGCAGAAACCAAACTCACCCATCCGGATTCTGGACGTCAGTTTGCAGGAGCCACTTGGCACTGTCATACCAGCCCGACTTGGAAGTGGTGCCATCTTGGGTCTGGGAACCATCCTGCATATTACGGAATTCCGGGAGCCACCCGGCCAATTAGAGCACGGGGTTTGAAGACAAACTTCAGGCCTTTTCCCGCAGAAACCAAACTCACCCGTCCTGATTCTGGACGTCAGTTTGCAGGAGCCACTTGGCACTGTCAAACCAGCCCGACTTTCAAGTGGTGCCAGCTTGGGTCTGGGAACCATCCTGCGTATCGCAGAATTTCAGGAGGCAGCCGGCCACTTCCGGCCACAGGCCCTGAACACAAACCTCGGCCCTTTACCCGGACAAACAACACTCACCTGCCCCGGTTCTGAATGGCAGATTGCAGGAGCCACATGGCATTGTCAAACCAGCCTGACTTGGCACTGGTGCCACCTTGGGTCTGGGAACCATCCTGCATTTCCTGGAATTCCGGGAGCCAGCCGGCCAATTAGAGCACAGGGTTTGAAGACAAACTTCAGGCCTTTTCCCGCAGAAACCAAACTCACCCGTCCTGATTCTGGACGTCAGTTTGCAGGAGCCACTTGGCACTGTCAAACCAGCCCGACTTTCAAGTGGTGCCAGCTTCGGTCTGGGAACCATCCTGCGTTATCGCAGAATTTCAGGAGGCAGCCGGCCACTTCCGGCCACAGGCCCTGAACACAAACCTCGGCCCTTTACCCGGACAAACAACACTCACCTGCCCCGGTTCTGAATGGCAGATTGCAGGAGCCACATGGCATTGTCAAACCAGCCTGACTTGGCACTGGTGCCACCTTGGGTCTGGGAACCATCCTGCATATTATGGAATTCAAGGAGCCACCCGGCCAATTAGGGCACGGGGTTTGAAGACAAACTTCAGGCCTTTTCCCGCAGAAACCAAACTCACCCGTCCTGATTCTGGACGTCAGTTTGCAGGAGCCACTTGGCACTGTCAAACCAGCCCGACTTGGAAGTGGTGCCATCTTGGGTCTGGGAACCAGCCTGCATATCATGGAATTCCGGGAGCCAGCCGGCCAATTAGAGCACGGGGTTTGAACACAAACTTCAGGCCTTTTCCCGGACAAACCAAACTCACCCGTCCTGATTCTGGACGTCAGTTTGCAGGAGCCACTTGGCACTGTCAAACCAGCCCGACTTTGAAGTGGTGCCACCTTGGGTCTGGGAACCATCCTGCATTTCATGGAATTCCGGGAGCCAGCCGGCCAATTAGAGCACAGGGTTTGAAGACAAACTTCAGCCCTTTTCCCGCAGAAACCAAACTCACCTGGCCCGGTACTGGACAGCAAGGTACAGGAGCCTCTTGGCACTGTCAAACCAGCCCAACTTTCAAGTGGTGCCAGCTTGGGTCTGGGAATAATTCTGCGAATCATGGAATTTCAGGAGCCAGGCTGCCCCTCCAGACCACAGGCTGTTAACACCACCCTCGGCCCTTTCCCTGGCAAAAAAAACGTCACCTGGCCTGGTTCTAAATGGGAGATTGCAGGAGCCACTTGGCACTGTTAAACCAGCCTGCCTTGGCACTGGTGCCTGCTTGGGTCTGGGAACCATCCTGCATATCATGGAATTTCAGGAGCCAGCCGGCAAATTAGGCCACAGGGTTTGAAGAGCAACCTCGGCCCTTTTCCCGGACAAACCAATTTCACCTGGCCCTGTACTGGACCATCAGACTGCAGCAGCCACTTGGCACTGTCAAACCAGCCCAACTTTGAAGTGGTGCCAGCTTGGGTCTGGGAACCATCCTGCATATCGCAGAACTTCAGGAGGCAGCCAGCCACTTCCAGCCACAGGCCACCAGACACAAACCTCAGCCCTTTTCCCGCAGAAACCAAACTCACCTGGCCCGGTACAGGACGGCAGATTGCAGCAGCCACTTGGCACTGTCAAAGAAGCCACACTTGGGACTGCGGCCAGCTTGGGTCTGAGAACCATCCTGCATATCATGGAATTCCAGGAGCCAGCCTGGCACTCCAGGCCACAGGGCCTGAACACCAACCTTGGCCTTTTTCCCTGGAAAAAAAAAAAGCACTGGGCCTGCTTCAGGAGGGCAGAGGGCAGGAGCCACATAGCACTGTTAAACCACTGCGACTTTGAAGCGGTGCCAGCTTGGGTCTGGGAACCATCCTGCGAATCATGGAATTTCAGGAGCCAGGCTGCCCCTCCAGACCACAGGCCGTGAACACCAACCTCGGCCCTTTTCCTTGGCAAAAAAAACCTCACCTGGCCTAGTTCTAGATGGGAGAATGTAGGAGCCCCTTGGCACTGTCAAAGCAGCCAAACTTGGGACTGGTGCCAGCTTGGGCCGGGGAACCATCCTGCATGCCATGGAATTTCAGGAGCCAGCCTGCCACTCCAGGCCACAAGGCCACGAACACAGACCTCGGGCCTTTTCCCTGGGAAAAAAAAAAGCACTTCGCCTGCTTCAGGAGGGCAGATTGCAGGAGCCACATCACACTGTTAAACCAGTGCGACTTTGAAGTGGTGCCAGCTTGGGTCTGGGAACCATCCTGCGTATTGCAGAACTTCAGGAGGCAGCCGGCCACTTCCGGCCACAGGCCCCGAACATAAAGCTCGGCCTTTTTCCTGGACAAACCAAACTCACCTGGCCCGGTACAGGATGGCAGGTTGCAGGAGCCACTTGGCATTGTCAAACCAGCCCGACTATGAAGTGGTGCCACCTTGGGTCTGGGAACCATCCTGCATATCATGGAATTCCAGGAGCCAGCCGGCCAATTAGGGCACAGGGTTTGAAGAGAAACTTCAGGCCTTTTCCCGCAGAAACCAAAGTCACCCATCCGGATTCTGGACGTCAGTTTGCAGGAGCCACATGGCATTGTCAAACCAGCCTGACTTGGCACTGGTGCCACCTTGGGTCTGGGAACCATCCTGCATATCATGGAATTCCAGGAGCCAGCCGGCCAATTAGGGCACAGGGTTTGAAGACAAACTTCAGGCCTTTTCCCGCAGAAACCAAAGTCACCCATCCGGATTCTGGACGTCAGTTTGCAGGAGCCACTTGGCACTGTCAAACCAGCCCGACTTGGAAGTGGTGCCACCTTGGGTCTGGGAACCATCCTGCATTTCCTGGAATTCCGGGAGCCAGCCGGCCAATTAGAGCACAGGGTTTGAAGACAAACTTCAGGCCTTTTCCCGCAGAAACCAAACTCACCCGTCCTGATTCTGGACGTCAGTTTGCAGGAGCCACTTGGCACTGTCAAACCAGCCCGACTTTCAAGTGGTGCCAGCTTCGGTCTGGGAACCATCCTGCGTATCGCAGAATTTCAGGAGGCAGCCGGCCACTTCCGGCCACAGGCCCTGAACACAAACCTCGGCCCTTTACCCGGACAAACAACACTCACCTGCCCCAGTTCTGAATGGCAGATTGCAGGAGCCACATGGCATTGTCAAACCAGCCTGACTTGGCACTGGTGCCACCTTGGGTCTGGGAACCATCCTGCATATTATGGAATTCCATGATCCAGCCAGCCAATTATGGCACGGGGTTTGAAGACAAACTTCAGGCCTTTTCCCGCAGAAACCAAACTCACCCGTCCTGATTCTGGACGTCAGTTTGCAGGAGCCACTTGGCACTGTCAAACCAGCCCGACTTGGAAGTGGTGCCAGCTTCGGTCTGGGAACCATCCTGCGTATTATGGAATTCCGGGAGCCACCCGGCCAATTAGAGCACGGGGTTTGAAGACAAACTTCAGGCCTTTTCCCGCAGAAACCAAACTCACCCGTCCTGATTCTGGACGTCAGTTTGCAGGAGCCACTTGGCACTGTCAAACCAGCCCGACTTTCAAGTGGTGCCAGCTTCGGTCTGGGAACCATCCTGCGTATCGCAGAATTTCAGGAGGCAGCCGGCCACTTCCGGCCACAGGCCCTGAACACAAACCTCGGCCCTTTACCCGGACAAACAACACTCACCTGCCCCGGTTCTGAATGGCAGATTGCAGGAGCCACATGGCATTGTCAAACCAGCCTGACTTGGCACTGGTGCCACCTTGGGTCTGGGAACCATCCTGCATATTATGGAATTCCAGGAGCCAGCCGGCCAATTAGGGCACGGGGTTTGAAGACAAACTTCAGGCCTTTTCCCGCAGAAACCAAACTCACCCATCCTGATTCTGGACGTCAGTTTGCAGGAGCCACTTGGCACTGTCAAACCAGCCCGACTTTCAAGTGGTGCCAGCTTCGGTCTGGGAACCATCCTGCGTATCGCAGAATTTCAGGAGGCAGCCGGCCACTTCCGGCCACAGGCCCTGAACACAAACCTCGGCCCTTTACCTGGACAAACAACACTCACCTGCCCCGGTTCTGAATGGCAGATTGCAGGAGCCACATGGCATTGTCAAACCAGCCTGACTTGGCACTGGTGCCACCTTGGGTCTGGGAACCATCCTGCATATTATGGAATTCCAGGATCCAGCCAGCCAATTAGGGCACAGGGTTTGAAGACAAACTTAAGGCCTTTTCCCGCAGAAACCAAACTCACCCGTCCTGATTCTGGACGTCAGTTTGCAGGAGCCACTTGGCACTGTCAAACCAGCCCGACTTGGAAGTGGTGCCATCTTGGGTCTGGGAACCATCCTGCATATTATGGAATTCCGGGAGCCACCCGGCCAATTAGAGCACGGGGTTTGAAGACAAACTTCAGGCCTTTTCCCGCAGAAACCAAACTCACCCGTCCTGATTCTGGACGTCAGTTTGCAGGAGCCACTTGGCACTGTCAAACCAGCCCGACTTTCAAGTGGTGCCAGCTTGGGTCTGGGAACCATCCTGCGTATCGCAGAATTTCAGGAGGCAGCCGGCCACTTCCGGCCACAGGCCCTGACCACAAACCTCGGCCCTTTACCCGGACAAACAACACTCACCTGCCCCGGTTCTGAATGGCAGATTGCAGGAGCCACATGGCATTGTCAAACCAGCCTGACTTGGCACTGGTGCCACCTTGGGTCTGGGAACCATCCTGCATATCATGGAATTCCGGGAGCCAGCCAGCCAATTAGGGCACAGGGTTTGAAGACAAACTTCAGGCCTTTTCCCGCAGAAACCAAACTCACCCGTCCTGATTCTGGACGTCAGTTTGCAGGAGCCACTTGGCACTGTCAAACCAGCCCGACTTTCAAGTGGTGCCAGCTTCGGTCTGGGAACCATCCTGCGTATCGCAGAATTTCAGGAGGCAGCCGGCCACTTCCGGCCACAGGCCCTGACCACAATCCTCGGCCCTTTACCCGGACAAACAACACTCACCTGCCCCGGTTCTGAATGGCAGATTGCAGGAGCCACATGGCATTGTCAAACCAGCCTGACTTGGCACTGGTGCCACCTTGGGTCTGGGAACCATCCTGCATATCATGGAATTCCAGGAGCCAGCCGGCCAATTAGGGCACAGGGTTTGAAGACAAACTTCAGGCCTTTTCCCGCAAAAACCAAACTCACCCGTCCGGATTCTGGACGTCAGTTTGCAGGAGCCACTTGGCACTGTCAAACCAGCCTGACTTGGAAGTGATGCCATCTTGGGTGTGGGAACCATCCTGCATATTGTGGAATTCCGGGAGCCACCCGGCCAATTAGAGCACGGGGTTTGAAGACAAACTTCAGGCCTTTTCCCGCAGAAACCAAACTCACCCGTCCTGATTCTGGACGTCAGTTTGCAGGAGCCACTTGGCACTGTCAAACCAGCCCGACTTGGAAGTGGTGCCAGCTTCGGTCTGGAAACCATCCTGCGTATCGCAGAATTTCAGGAGGCAGCCGGCCACTTCCGGCCACAGGCCCTGAACACAAACCTCGGCCCTTTACCCGGACAAACAACACTCACCTGCCCCGGTTCTGAATGGCAGATTGCAGGAGCCACATGGCATTGTCAAACCAGCCTGACTTGGCACTGGTGCCACCTTGGGTCTGGGAACCATCCTGCATATCATGGAATTCCAGGAGCCAGCCGGCCAATTAGGGCACAGGGTTTGAAGACAAACTTCAGGCCTTTTCCCGCAGAAACCAAAGTCACCCATCCGGATTCTGGACGTCAGTTTGCAGGAGCCACTTGGCACTGTCAAACCAGCCCGACTTGGAAGTGGTGCCACCTTGGGTCTGGGAACCATCCTGCATTTCCTGGAATTCCGGGAGCCAGCCGGCCAATTAGAGCACAGGGTTTGAAGACAAACTTCAGGCCTTTTCCCGCAGAAACCAAACTCACCCGTCCTGATTCTGGACGTCAGTTTGCAGGAGCCACTTGGCACTGTCAAACCAGCCCGACTTTCAAGTGGTGCCAGCTTCGGTCTGGGAACCATCCTGCGTATCGCAGAATTTCAGGAGGCAGCCGGCCACTTCCGGCCACAGGCCCTGAACACAAACCTCGGCCCTTTACCCGGACAAACAACACTCACCTGCCCCGGTTCTGAATGGCAGATTGCAGGAGCCACATGGCATTGTCAAACCAGCCTGACTTGGCACTGGTGCCACCTTGGGTCTGGGAACCATCCTGCATATTATGGAATTCCATGATCCAGCCAGCCAATTATGGCACAGGGTTTGAAGAAAAACTTCAGGCCTTTTCCCGCAGAAACCAAACTCACCCGTCCTGATTCTGGACGTCAGTTTGCAGGAGCCACTTGGCACTGTCAAACCAGCCCGACTTGGAAGTGGTGCCAGCTTCGGTCTGGGAACCATCCTGCATATTATGGAATTCCGGGAGCCACCCGGCCAATTAGAGCACGGGGTTTGAAGACAAACTTCAGGCCTTTTCCCGCAGAAACCAAACTCACCCGTCCTGATTCTGGACGTCAGTTTGCAGGAGCCACTTGGCACTGTCAAGCCAGCCCGACTTTCAAGTGGTGCCAGCTTGGGTCTGGGAACCATCCTGCGTATCGCAGAATTTCAGGAGGCAGCCGGCCACTTCCGGCCACAGGCCCTGAACACAAACCTCGGCCCTTTACCCGGACAAACAACACTCACCTGCCCCGGTTCTGAATGGCAGATTGCAGGAGCCACATGGCATTGTCAAACCAGCCTGACTTGGCACTGGTGCCACCTTGGGTCTGGGAACCATCCTGCATTTCCTGGAATTCCGGGAGCCAGCCGGCCAATTAGAGCACAGGGTTTGAAGACAAACTTCAGGCCTTTTCCCGCAGAAACCAAACTCACCCGTCCTGATTCTGGACGTCAGTTTGCAGGAGCCACTTGGCACTGTCAAACCAGCCCGACTTTCAAGTGGTGCCAGCTTCGGTCTGGGAACCATCCTGCGTATCGCAGAATTTCAGGAGGCAGCCGGCCACTTCCGGCCACAGGCCCTGAACACAAACCTCGGCCCTTTACCTGGACAAACAACACTCACCTGCCCCGGTTCTGAATGGCAGATTGCAGGAGCCACATGGCATTGTCAAACCAGCCTGACTTGGCACTGGTGCCACCTTGGGTCTGGGAACCATCCTGCATATTATGGAATTCCATGATCCAGCCAGCCAATTATGGCACGGGGTTTGAAGACAAACTTCAGGCCTTTTCCCGCAGAAACCAAACTCACCCGTCCTGATTCTGGACGTCAGTTTGCAGGAGCCACTTGGCACTGTCAAACCAGCCCGACTTGGAAGTGGTGCCAGCTTCGGTCTGGGAACCATCCTGCATATTATGGAATTCCGGGAGCCACCCGGCCAATTAGAGCACGGGGTTTGAAGACAAACTTCAGGCCTTTTCCCGCAGAAACCAAACTCACCCGTCCTGATTCTGGACGTCAGTTTGCAGGAGCCACTTGGCACTGTCAAGCCAGCCCGACTTTCAAGTGGTGCCAGCTTGGGTCTGGGAACCATCCTGCGTATCGCAGAATTTCAGGAGGCAGCCGGCCACTTCCGGCCACAGGCCCTGAACACAAACCTCGGCCCTTTACCCGGACAAACAACACTCACCTGCCCCGGTTCTGAATGGCAGATTGCAGGAGCCACATGGCATTGTCAAACCAGCCTGACTTGGCACTGGTGCCACCTTGGGTCTGGGAACCATCCTGCATTTCCTGGAATTCCGGGAGCCAGCCGGCCAATTAGAGCACAGGGTTTGAAGACAAACTTCAGGCCTTTTCCCGCAGAAACCAAACTCACCCATCCTGATTCTGGACGTCAGTTTGCAGGAGCCACTTGGCACTGTCAAACCAGCCCGACTTTCAAGTGGTGCCAGCTTCGGTCTGGGAACCATCCTGCGTATCGCAGAATTTCAGGAGGCAGCCGGCCACTTCCGGCCACAGGCCCTGAACACAAACCTCGGCCCTTTACCCGGACAAACAACACTCACCTGCCCCGGTTCTGAATGGCAGATTGCAGGAGCCACATGGCATTGTCAAACCAGCCTGACTTGGCACTGGTGCCACCTTGGGTCTGGGAACCATCCTGCATATTATGGAATTCCAGGAGCCAGCCGGCCAATTAGGGCACGGGGTTTGAAGACAAACTTCAGGCCTTTTCCCGCAGAAACCAAACTCACCCGTCCTGATTCTGGACGTCAGTTTGCAGGAGCCACTTGGCACTGTCAAACCAGCCCGACTTTCAAGTGGTGCCAGCTTCGGTCTGGGAACCATCCTGCGTATCGCAGAATTTCAGGAGGCAGCCGGCCACTTCCGGCCACAGGCCCTGAACACCAACCTCGGCCCTTTACCCGGACAAACAACACTCACCTGCCCCGGTTCTGAATGGCAGATTGCAGGAGCCACATGGCATTGTCAAACCAGCCTGACTTGGCACTGGTGCCACCTTGGGTCTGGGAACCATCCTGCATATTATGGAATTCCAGGATCCAGCCAGCCAATTAGGGCACAGGGTTTGAAGACAAACTTAAGGCCTTTTCCCGCAGAAACCAAACTCACCCGTCCTGATTCTGGACGTCAGTTTGCAGGAGCCACTTGGCACTGTCAAACCAGCCCGACTTGGAAGTGGTGCCATCTTGGGTCTGGGAACCATCCTGCATATTATGGAATTCCGGGAGCCACCCGGCCAATTAGAGCACGGGGTTTGAAGACAAACTTCAGGCCTTTTCCCGCAGAAACCAAACTCACCCGTCCTGATTCTGGACGTCAGTTTGCAGGAGCCACTTGGCACTGTCAAACCAGCCCGACTTTCAAGTGGTGCCAGCTTCGGTCTGGGAACCATCCTGCGTATCGCAGAATTTCAGGAGGCAGCCGGCCACTTCCGGCCACAGGCCCTGAACACAAACCTCGGCCCTTTACCTGGACAAACAACACTCACCTGCCCCGGTTCTGAATGGCAGATTGCAGGAGCCACATGGCATTGTCAAACCAGCCTGACTTGGCACTGGTGCCACCTTGGGTCTGGGAACCATCCTGCATATTATGGAATTCCATTATCCAGCCAGCCAATTATGGCACGGGGTTTGAAGACAAACTTCAGGCCTTTTCCCGCAGAAACCAAACTCACCCGTCCTGATTCTGGACGTCAGTTTGCAGGAGCCACTTGGCACTGTCAAACCAGCCCGACTTGGAAGTGGTGCCAGCTTCGGTCTGGGAACCATCCTGCATATTATGGAATTCCGGGAGCCACCCGGCCAATTAGAGCACGGGGTTTGAAGACAAACTTCAGGCCTTTTCCCGCAGAAACCAAACTCACCCGTCCTGATTCTGGACGTCAGTTTGCAGGAGCCACTTGGCACTGTCAAGCCAGCCCGACTTTCAAGTGGTGCCAGCTTGGGTCTGGGAACCATCCTGCGTATCGCAGAATTTCAGGAGGCAGCCGGCCACTTCCGGCCACAGGCCCTGAACACAAACCTCGGCCCTTTACCCGGACAAACAACACTCACCTGCCCCGGTTCTGAATGGCAGATTGCAGGAGCCACATGGCATTGTCAAACCAGCCTGACTTGGCACTGGTGCCACCTTGGGTCTGGGAACCATCCTGCATTTCCTGGAATTCCGGGAGCCAGCCGGCCAATTAGAGCACAGGGTTTGAAGACAAACTTCAGGCCTTTTCCCGCAGAAACCAAACTCACCCATCCTGATTCTGGACGTCAGTTTGCAGGAGCCACTTGGCACTGTCAAACCAGCCCGACTTTCAAGTGGTGCCAGCTTCGGTCTGGGAACCATCCTGCGTATCGCAGAATTTCAGGAGGCAGCCGGCCACTTCCGGCCACAGGCCCTGAACACAAACCTCGGCCCTTTACCCGGACAAACAACACTCACCTGCCCCGGTTCTGAATGGCAGATTGCAGGAGCCACATGGCATTGTCAAACCAGCCTGACTTGGCACTGGTGCCACCTTGGGTCTGGGAACCATCCTGCATATTATGGAATTCCAGGAGCCAGCCGGCCAATTAGGGCACGGGGTTTGAAGACAAACTTCAGGCCTTTTCCCGCAGAAACCAAACTCACCCATCCTGATTCTGGACGTCAGTTTGCAGGAGCCACTTGGCACTGTCAAACCAGCCCGACTTTCAAGTGGTGCCAGCTTCGGTCTGGGAACCATCCTGCGTATCGCAGAATTTCAGGAGGCAGCCGGCCACTTCCGGCCACAGGCCCTGAACACAAACCTCGGCCCTTTACCTGGACAAACAACACTCACCTGCCCCGGTTCTGAATGGCAGATTGCAGGAGCCACATGGCATTGTCAAACCAGCCTGACTTGGCACTGGTGCCACCTTGGGTCTGGGAACCATCCTGCATATTATGGAATTCCAGGATCCAGCCAGCCAATTAGGGCACAGGGTTTGAAGACAAACTTAAGGCCTTTTCCCGCAGAAACCAAACTCACCCGTCCTGATTCTGGACGTCAGTTTGCAGGAGCCACTTGGCACTGTCAAACCAGCCCGACTTGGAAGTGGTGCCATCTTGGGTCTGGGAACCATCCTGCATATTATGGAATTCCGGGAGCCACCCGGCCAATTAGAGCACGGGGTTTGAAGACAAACTTCAGGCCTTTTCCCGCAGAAACCAAACTCACCCGTCCTGATTCTGGACGTCAGTTTGCAGGAGCCACTTGGCACTGTCAAACCAGCCCGACTTTCAAGTGGTGCCAGCTTCGGTCTGGGAACCATCCTGCGTATCGCAGAATTTCAGGAGGCAGCCGGCCACTTCCGGCCACAGGCCCTGAACACAAACCTCGGCCCTTTACCCGGACAAACAACACTCACCTGCCCCGGTTCTGAATGGCAGATTGCAGGAGCCACATGGCATTGTCAAACCAGCCTGACTTGGCACTGGTGCCACCTTGGGTCTGGGAACCATCCTGCATATCATGGAATTCCGGGAGCCAGCCAGCCAATTAGGGCACAGGGTTTGAAGACAAACTTCAGGCCTTTTCCCGCAGAAACCAAACTCACCCGTCCTGATTCTGGACGTCAGTTTGCAGGAGCCACTTGGCACTGTCAAACCAGCCCGACTTTCAAGTGGTGCCAGCTTCGGTCTGGGAACCATCCTGCGTATCGCAGAATTTCAGGAGGCAGCCGGCCACTTCCGGCCACAGGCCCTGAACACAATCCTCGGCCCTTTACCCGGACAAACAACACTCACCTGCCCCGGTTCTGAATGGCAGATTGCAGGAGCCACATGGCATTGTCAAACCAGCCTGACTTGGCACTGGTGCCACCTTGGGTCTGGGAACCATCCTGCATATCATGGAATTCCAGGAGCCAGCCGGCCAATTAGGGCACAGGGTTTGAAGACAAACTTCAGGCCTTTTCCCGCAGAAACCAAAGTCACCCATCTGGATTCTGGACGTCAGGTTGCAGGAGCCACTTGGCACTGTCAAACCAGCCTGACTTGGAAGTGATGCCATCTTGGGTCTGGGAACCATCCTGCATATTGTGGAATTCCGGGAGCCAGCCGGCCAATTAGAGCACAGGGTTTGAAGACAAACTTCAGGCCTTTTCCTGCAGAAACCAAACTCACCCGTCCTGATTCTGGACGTCAGTTTGCAGGAGCCACTTGGCACTGTCAAACCAGCCCGACTTTCAAGTGGTGCCAGCTTGGGTCTGGAAACCATCCTGCGTATCGCAGAATTTCAGGAGGCAGCCGGCCACTTCCGGCCACAGGCCCTGAACACAAACCTCGGCCCTTTACCCGGACAAACAACACTCACGTGCCCCGGTTCTGAATGGCAGATTGCAGGAGCCACATGGCATTGTCAAACCAGCCTGACTTGGCACTGGTGCCACCTTGGGTCTGGGAACCATCCTGCATATCATGGAATTCCAGGAGCCAGCCGGCCAATTAGGGCACAGGGTTTGAAGACAAACTTCAGGCCTTTTCCCGCAGAAACCAAAGTCACCCATCCGGATTCTGGACGTCAGTTTGCAGGAGCCACTTGGCACTGTCAAACCAGCCCGACTTGGAAGTGGTGCCACCTTGGGTCTGGGAACCATCCTGCATTTCCTGGAATTCCGGGAGCCAGCCGGCCAATTAGAGCACAGGGTTTGAAGACAAACTTCAGGCCTTTTCCCGCAGAAACCAAACTCACCCGTCCTGATTCTGGACGTCAGTTTGCAGGAGCCACTTGGCACTGTCAAACCAGCCCGACTTTCAAGTGGTGCCAGCTTCGGTCTGGGAACCATCCTGCGTATCGCAGAATTTCAGGAGGCAGCCGGCCACTTCCGGCCACAGGCCCTGAACACAAACCTCGGCCCTTTACCCGGACAAACAACACTCACCTGCCCCGGTTCTGAATGGCAGATTGCAGGAGCCACATGGCATTGTCAAACCAGCCTGACTTGGCACTGGTGCCACCTTGGGTCTGGGAACCATCCTGCATATTATGGAATTCCATGATCCAGCCAGCCAATTAGGGCACGGGGTTTGAAGACAAACTTCAGGCCTTTTCCCGCAGAAACCAAACTCACCCGTCCTGATTCTGGACGTCAGTTTGCAGGAGCCACTTGGCACTGTCAACCCAGCCCGACTTTCAAGTGGTGCCAGCTTCGGTCTGGGAACCATCCTGCGTATCGCAGAATTTCAGGAGGCAGCCGGCCACTTCCGGCCACAGGCCCTGAACACAAACCTCGGCCCTTTACCCGGACAAACAACACTCACCTGCCCCGGTTCTGAATGGCAGATTGCAGGAGCCACATGGCATTGTCACACCAGCCTGACTTGGCACTGGTGCCACCTTGGGTCTGGGAACCATCCTGCATATTATGGAATTCCAGGATCCAGCCAGCCAATTAGGGCACAGGGTTTGAAGACAAACTTCAGGCCTTTTCCCGCAGAAACCAAACTCACCCATCCGGATTCTGGACGTCAGTTTGCAGGAGCCACTTGGCACTGTCATACCAGCCCGACTTGGAAGTGGTGCCATCTTGGGTCTGGGAACCATCCTGCATATTACGGAATTCCGGGAGCCACCCGGCCAATTAGAGCACGGGGTTTGAAGACAAACTTCAGGCCTTTTCCCGCAGAAACCAAACTCACCCGTCCTGATTCTGGACGTCAGTTTGCAGGAGCCACTTGGCACTGTCAAACCAGCCCGACTTTCAAGTGGTGCCAGCTTGGGTCTGGGAACCATCCTGCGTATCGCAGAATTTCAGGAGGCAGCCGGCCACTTCCGGCCACAGGCCCTGAACACAAACCTCGGCCCTTTACCCGGACAAACAACACTCACCTGCCCCGGTTCTGAATGGCAGATTGCAGGAGCCACATGGCATTGTCAAACCAGCCTGACTTGGCACTGGTGCCACCTTGGGTCTGGGAACCATCCTGCATTTCCTGGAATTCCGGGAGCCAGCCGGCCAATTAGAGCACAGGGTTTGAAGACAAACTTCAGGCCTTTTCCCGCAGAAACCAAACTCACCCGTCCTGATTCTGGACGTCAGGTTGCAGGAGCCACTTGGCACTGTCAAACCAGCCCGACTTTCAAGTGGTGCCAGCTTCGGTCTGGGAACCATCCTGCGTATCGCAGAATTTCAGGAGGCAGCCGGCCACTTCCGGCCACAGGCCCTGAACACAAACCTCGGCCCTTTACCCGGACAAACAACACTCACCTGCCCCGGTTCTGAATGGCAGATTGCAGGAGCCACATGGCATTGTCAAACCAGCCTGACTTGGCACTGGTGCCACCTTGGGTCTGGGAACCATCCTGCATATTATGGAATTCAAGGAGCCACCCGGCCAATTAGGGCACGGGGTTTGAAGACAAACTTCAGGCCTTTTCCCGCAGAAACAAACTCACCCGTCCTGATTCTGGACGTCAGTTTGCAGGAGCCACTTGGCACTGTCAAACCAGCCCGACTTGGAAGTTGTGCCATCTTGGGTCTGGGAACCAGCCTGCATATCATGGAATTCCGGGAGCCACCCGGCCAATTAGAGCACGGGGTTTGAACACAAACTTCAGGCCTTTTCCCGGACAAACCAAACTCACCCGTCCTGATTCTGGACGTCAGTTTGCAGGAGCCACTTGGCACTGTCAAACCAGCCCGACTTTGAAGTGGTGCCACCTTGGGTCTGGGAACCATCCTGCATTTCATGGAATTCCGGGAGCCAGCCGGCCAATTAGAGCACAGGGTTTGAAGACAAACTTCAGCCCTTTTCCCGCAGAAACCAAACTCACCTGGCCCGGTACTGGACAGCAAGGTACAGGAGCCACTTGGCACTGTCAAACCAGCCCAACTTTCAAGTGGTGCCAGCTTGGGTCTGGGAATAATTCTGCGAATCATGGAATTTCAGGAGCCAGGCTGCCCCTCCAGACCACAGGCTGTGAACACCACCCTCGGCCCTTTCCCTGGCAAAAAAACGTCACCTGGCCTGGTTCTAAATGGGAGATTGCAGGAGCCACTTGGCACTGTTAAACCAGCCTGCCTTGGCACTGGTGCCTGCTTGGGTCTGGGAACCATCCTGCATATCATGGAATTTCAGGAGCCAGCCGGCAAATTAGGCCACAGGGTTTGAAGAGCAACCTCGGCCCTTTTCCCGGACAAACCAATTTCACCTGGCCCTGTACTGGACCATCAGACTGCAGCAGCCACTTGGCACTGTCAAACCAGCCCAACTTTGAAGTGGTGCCAGCTTGGGTCTGGGAACCATCCTGCATATCGCAGAACTTCAGGAGGCAGCCAGCCACTTCCAGCCACAGGCCACCAGACACAAACCTCAGCCCTTTTCCCGCAGAAACCAAACTCACCTGGCCCGGTACAGGACGGCAGATTGCAGCAGCCACTTGGCACTGTCAAAGAAGCCACACTTGGGACTGCGGCCAGCTTGGGTCTGAGAACCATCCTGCATATCATGGAATTCCAGGAGCCAGCCTGGCACTCCAGGCCACAGGGCCTGAACACCAACCTTGGCCTTTTTCCCTGGAAAAAAAAAAAGCACTGGGCCTGCTTCAGGAGGGCAGAGGGCAGGAGCCACATAGCACTGTTAAACCACTGCGACTTTGAAGCGGTGCCAGCTTGGGTCTGGGAACCATCCTGCGAATCATGGAATTTCAGGAGCCAGGCTGCCCCTCCAGACCACAGGCCGTGAACACCAACCTCGGCCCTTTTCCCTGGCAAAAAAAACCTCACCTGGCCTAGTTCTAGATGGGAGAATGTAGGAGCCCCTTGGCACTGTCAAAGCAGCCAAACTTGGGACTGGTGCCAGCTTGGGCCGGGGAACCATCCTGCATGCCATGGAATTTCAGGAGCCAGCCTGCCACTCCAGGCCACAAGGCCACGAACACAGACCTCGGGCCTTTTCCCTGGGAAAAAAAAAAGCACTTCGCCTGCTTCAGGAGGGCAGATTGCAGGAGCCACATCACACTGTTAAACCAGTGCGACTTTGAAGTGGTGCCAGCTTGGGTCTGGGAACCATCCTGCGTATTGCAGAACTTCAGGAGGCAGCCGGCCACTTCCGGCCACAGGCCCCGAACATAAACCTCGGCCTTTTTCCTGGACAAACCAAACTCACCTGGCCCGGTACAGGATGGCAGGTTGCAGGAGCCACTTGGCATTGTCAAACCAGCCCGACTATGAAGTGGTGCCACCTTGGGTCTGGGAACCATCCTGCATATCATGGAATTCCAGGAGCCAGCCGGCCAATTAGGGCACAGGGTTTGAAGAGAAACTTCAGGCCTTTTCCCGCAGAAACCAAAGTCACCCATCCGGATTCTGGACGTCAGTTTGCAGGAGCCACATGGCATTGTCAAACCAGCCTGACTTGGCACTGGTGCCACCTTGGGTCTGGGAACCATCCTGCATATCATGGAATTCCAGGCGCCAGCCGGCCAATTAGGGCACAGGGTTTGAAGACAAACTTCAGGCCTTTTCCCGCAGAAACCAAAGTCACCCATCTGGATTCTGGACGTCAGGTTGCAGGAGCCACTTGGCACTGTCAAACCAGCCTGACTTGGAAGTGATGCCATCTTGGGTGTGGGAACCATCCTGCATATTGTGGAATTCCGGGAGCCACCCGGCCAATTAGAGCACGGGGTTTGAAGACAAACTTCAGGCCTTTTCCCGCAGAAACCAAACTCACCCGTCCTGATTCTGGACGTCAGTTTGCAGGAGCCACTTGGCACTGTCAAACCAGCCCGACTTGGAAGTGGTGCCAGCTTCGGTCTGGAAACCATCCTGCGTATCGCAGAATTTCAGGAGGCAGCCGGCCACTTCCGGCCACAGGCCCTGAACACAAACCTCGGCCCTTTACCCGGACAAACAACACTCACCTGCCCCGGTTCTGAATGGCAGATTGCAGCAGCCACATGGCATTGTCAAACCAGCCTGACTTGGCACTGGTGCCACCTTGGGTCTGGGAACCATCCTGCATATCATGGAATTCCAGGAGCCAGCCGGCCAATTAGGGCACAGGGTTTGAAGACAAACTTCAGGCCTTTTCCCGCAGAAACCAAAGTCACCCATCCGGATTCTGGACGTCAGTTTGCAGGAGCCACTTGGCACTGTCAAACCAGCCTGACTTGGAAGTGGTGCCACCTTGGGTCTGGGAACCATCCTGCATTTCCTGGAATTCCGGGAGCCAGCCGGCCAATTAGAGCACAGGGTTTGAAGACAAACTTCAGGCCTTTTCCCGCAGAAACCAAACTCACCCGTCCTGATTCTGGACGTCAGTTTGCAGGAGCCACTTGGCACTGTCAAACCAGCCCGACTTTCAAGTGGTGCCAGCTTCGGTCTGGGAACCATCCTGCGTATCGCAGAATTTCAGGAGGCAGCCGGCCACTTCCGGCCACAGGCCCTGAACACAAACCTCGGCCCTTTACCCGGACAAACAACACTCACCTGCCCCGGTTCTGAATGGCAGATTGCAGGAGCCACATGGCATTGTCAAACCAGCCTGACTTGGCACTGGTGCCACCTTGGGTCTGGGAACCATCCTGCATATTATGGAATTCCAGGAGCCAGCCAGCCAATTATGGCACGGGGTTTGAAGACAAACTTCAGGCCTTTTCCCGCAGAAACCAAACTCACCCGTCCTGATTCTGGACGTCAGTTTGCAGGAGCCACTTGGCACTGTCAAACCAGCCCGACTTGGAAGTGGTGCCAGCTTCGGTCTGGGAACCATCCTGCGTATTATGGAATTCCGGGAGCCAGCCAGCCAATTAGAGCACGGGGTTTGAAGACAAACTTCAGGCCTTTTCCCGCAGAAACCAAACTCACCCGTCCTGATTCTGGACGTCAGTTTGCAGGAGCCACTTGGCACTGTCAAGCCAGCCCGACTTTCAAGTGGTGCCAGCTTGGGTCTGGGAACCATCCTGCGTATCGCAGAATTTCAGGAGGCAGCCGGCCACTTCCGGCCACAGGCCCTGAACACAAACCTCGGCCCTTTACCCGGACAAACAACACTCACCTGCCCCGGTTCTGAATGGCAGATTGCAGGAGCCACATGGCATTGTCAAACCAGCCTGACTTGGCACTGGTGCCACCTTGGGTCTGGGAACCATCCTGCATTTCCTGGAATTCCGGGAGCCAGCCGGCCAATTAGAGCACAGGGTTTGAAGACAAACTTCAGGCCTTTTCCCGCAGAAACCAAACTCACCCGTCCTGATTCTGGACGTCAGTTTGCAGGAGCCACTTGGCACTGTCAAACCAGCCCGACTTTCAAGTGGTGCCAGCTTCGGTCTGGGAACCATCCTGCGTATCGCAGAATTTCAGGAGGCAGCCGGCCACTTCCGGCCACAGGCCCTGAACACAAACCTCGGCCCTTTACCCGGACAAACAACACTCACCTGCCCCGGTTCTGAATGGCAGATTGCAGGAGCCACATGGCATTGTCAAACCAGCCTGACTTGGCACTGGTGCCACCTTGGGTCTGGGAACCATCCTGCATATTATGGAATTCCAGGAGCTAGCCGGCCAATTAGGGCACGGGGTTTGAAGACAAACTTCAGGCCTTTTCCCGCAGAAACCAAACTCACCCGTCCTGATTCTGGACGTCAGTTTGCAGGAGCCACTTGGCACTGTCAAACCAGCCCGACTTTCAAGTGGTGCCAGCTTCGGTCTGGGAACCATCCTGCGTATTGCAGAATTTCAGGAGGCAGCCGGCCACTTCCGGCCACAGGCCCTGAACACAAACCTCGGCCCTTTACCTGGACAAACAACACTCACCTGCCCCGGTTCTGAATGGCAGATTGCAGGAGCCACATGGCATTGTCAAACCAGCCTGACTTGGCACTGGTGCCACCTTGGGTCTGGGAACCATCCTGCATATTATGGAATTCCAGGAGCCAGCCAGCCAATTAGGGCACAGGCTTTGAAGACAAACTTCACGCCTTTTCCCGCAGAAACCAAACACACCCGTCCTGATTCTGGACGTCAGTTTGCAGGAGCCACTTGGCACTGTCAAACCAGCCCGACTTGGAAGTGGTGCCATCTTGGGTCTGGGAACCATCCTGCATATTATGGAATTCCGGGAGCCACCCGGCCAATTAGAGCACGGGGTTTGAAGACAAACTTCAGGCCTTTTCCCGCAGAAACCAAACTCACCCGTCCTGATTCTGGACGTCAGTTTGCAGGAGCCACTTGGCACTGTCAAGCCAGCCCGACTTTCAAGTGGTGCCAGCTTGGGTCTGGGAACCATCCTGCGTATCGCAGAATTTCAGGAGGCAGCCGGCCACTTCCGGCCACAGGCCCTGACCACAAACCTCGGCCCTTTACCCGGACAAACAACACTCACCTGCCCCGGTTCTGAATGGCAGATTGCAGGAGCCACATGGCATTGTCAAACCAGCCTGACTTGGCACTGGTGCCACCTTGGGTCTGGGAACCATCCTGCATATCATGGAATTCCGGGAGCCAGCCAGCCAATTAGGGCACAGGGTTTGAAGACAAACTTCAGGCCTTTTCCCGCAGAAACCAAACTCACCCGTCCTGATTCTGGACGTCAGTTTGCAGGAGCCACTTGGCACTGTCAAACCAGCCCGACTTTCAAGTGGTGCCAGCTTCGGTCTGGGAACCATCCTGCGTATCGCAGAATTTCAGGAGGCAGCCGGCCACTTCCGGCCACAGGCCCTGAACACAAACCTCGGCCCTTTACCCGGACAAACAACACTCACCTGCCCCGGTTCTGAATGGCAGATTGCAGGAGCCACATGGCATTGTCAAACCAGCCTGACTTGGCACTGGTGCCACCTTGGGTCTGGGAACCATCCTGCATATTATGGAATTCCAGGAGCCAGCCAGCCAATTAGGGCACAGGGTTTGAAGACAAACTTCAGGCCTTTTCCCGCAAAAACCAAACTCACCCGTCCTGATTCTGGACGTCAGTTTGCAGGAGCCACTTGGCACTGTCAAACCAGCCCGACTTTCAAGTGGTGCCAGCTTCGGTCTGGGAACCATCCTGCGTATCGCAGAATTTCAGGAGGCAGCCGGCCACTTCCGGCCACAGGCCCTGAACACAAACCTCGGCCCTTTACCCGGACAAACAACACTCACCTGCCCCGGTTCTGAATGGCAGATTGCAGGAGCCACATGGCATTGTCAAACCAGCCTGACTTGGCACTGGTGCCACCTTGGGTCTGGGAACCATCCTGCATTTCCTGGAATTCCGGGAGCCAGCCGGCCAATTAGAGCACAGGGTTTGAAGACAAACTTCAGGCCTTTTCCCGCAGAAACCAAACTCACCCGTCCTGATTCTGGACGTCAGTTTGCAGGAGCCACTTGGCACTGTCAAACCAGCCCGACTTGGAAGTGGTGCCATCTTGGGTCTGGGAACCAGCCTGCATATCATGGAATTCCGGGAGCCAGCCGGCCAATTAGAGCACGGGGTTTGAACACAAACTTCAGGCCTTTTCCCGGACAAACCAAACTCACCCGTCCTGATTCTGGACGTCAGTTTGCAGGAGCCACTTGGCACTTTCAAACCAGCCCGACTTTGATGTGGTGCCACCTTGGGTCTGGGAACCATCCTGCATTTCATGGAATTCCGGGAGCCAGCCGGCCAATTAGAGCACAGGGTTTGAAGACAAACTTCAGCCCTTTTCCCGCAGAAACCAAACTCACCTGGCCCGGTATTGGACAGCAAGGTACAGGAGCCTCTTGGCACTGTCAAACCAGCCCAACTTTGAAGTGGTGCCAGCTTGGGTCTTGGAATAATTCTGCGAATCATGGAATTTCAGGAGCCAGGCTGCCCCTCCAGACCACAGGCTGTGAACACCACCCTCGGCCCTTTCCCTGGCAAAAAAACGTCACCTGGCCTGGTTCTAAATGGGAGATTGCAGGAGCCACTTGGCACTGTTAAACCAGCCTGCCTTGGCATTGGTGCCTGCTTGGGTCTGGGAACCATCCTGCATATCATGGAATTTCAGGAGCCAGCCGGCAAATTAGGCCACAGGGTTTGAAGAGCAACCTCGGCCCTTTTCCCGGACAAACCAATTTCACCTGGCCCTGTACTGGACCATCAGACTGCAGCAGCCACTTGGCACTGTCAAACCAGCCCAACTTTGAAGTGGTGCCAGCTTGGGTCTGGGAACCATCCTGCATATCGCAGAACTTCAGGAGGCAGCCAGCCACTTCCAGCCACAGGCCACCAGACACAAACCTCAGCCCTTTTCCCGCAGAAACCAAACTCACCTGGCCCGGTACAGGACGGCAGATTGCAGCAGCCACTTGGCACTGTCAAAGAAGCCACACTTGGGACTGCGGCCAGCTTGGGTCTGAGAACCATCCTGCATATCATGGAATTCCAGGAGCCAGCCTGGCACTCCAGGCCACAGGGCCTGAACACCAACCTTGGCCTTTTTCCCTGGAAAAAAAAAAAGCTCTGGGCCTGCTTCAGGAGGGCAGAGGGCAGGAGCCACATAGCACTGTTAAACCACTGCGACTTTGAAGCGGTGCCAGCTTGGGTCTGGGAACCATCCTGCGAATCATGGAATTTCAGGAGCCAGGCTGCCCCTCCAGACCACAGGCCGTGAACACCAACCTCGGCCCTTTTCCCTGGCAAAAAAAAACCTCACCTGGCCTAGTTCTAGATGGGAGAATGTAGGAGCCCCTTGGCACTGTCAAAGCAGCCAAACTTGGGACTGGTGCCAGCTTGGGCCGGGGAACCATCCTGCATGCCATGGAATTTCAGGAGCCAGCCTGCCACTCCAGGCCACAAGGCCACGAACACAGACCTCGGGCCTTTTCCCTGGGAAAAAAAAAAGCACTTCGCCTGCTTCAGGAGGGCAGATTGCAGGAGCCACATCACACTGTTAAACCAGTGCGACTTTGAAGTGGTGCCAGCTTGGGTCTGGGAGCCATCCTGCGTATTGCAGAACTTCAGGAGGCAGCCGGCCACTTCCGGCCACAGGCCCCGAACATAAAGCTCGGCCTTTTTCCTGGACAAACCAAACTCACCTGGCCCGGTACAGGATGGCAGGTTGCAGGAGCCACTTGGCATTGTCAAACCAGCCCGACTATGAAGTGGTGCCACCTTGGGTCTGGGAACCATCCTGCATATCATGGAATTCCAGGAGCCAGCCGGCCAATTAGGGCACAGGGTTTGAAGAGAAACTTCAGGCCTTTTCCCGCAGAAACCAAAGTCACCCATCCGGATTCTGGACGTCAGTTTGCAGGAGCCACTTGGCACTGTCAAACCAGCCCGACTTTGAAGTGGTGCCAGCTTGGGTCTGGGAACCATCCTGCATATCATGGAATTCCAGGAGCCAGCCGGCCAATTGGGGCAGAGGGTTTGAAGACAAACTTCAGGCCTTTTCCCACAGAAACCAATGTCACCCATCCTGATTCTGGACGTCAGTTTGCAGGAGCCACTTGGCACTGTCAAACCAGCCCAACTTTGAAGTGGTGCCAGCTTGGGTCTGGGAACCATCCTGCGTATCGCAGAACTTCAGGAGGCAGCCAGCCACTTCCAGCCACAGGCCACCAGACACAAACCTCAGCCCTTTTCCCTGGTAAACCAAACTCACCTGGCCCGGTACAGGACGGCAGATTGCAGCAGCCACTTGGCACTGTCAAAGAAGCCACACTTGGGACTGCGACCAGCTTGGGTCTGGGAACCATCCTGCATATCATGGAATTCCAGGAGCCAGCCGGCCAATTAGGGCACAGGGTTTGAAGACAAACCTCAGCCTTTTTCCCGCACAAACCAAACTCACCTGGCCCGGTACTGGACAGCAAGGTACAGGAGCCACTTGGCACTGTCAAACCAGCCCAACTTTCAAGTGGTGCCAGCTTGGGTCTGGGAATAATCCTGCGAATCATGGAATTTCAGGAGCCAGGCTGCCCCTCCAGACCACAGGCTGTGAACACCAACCTCGGCCCTTTTCCCTGGCAAAAAAACCTCACCTGGCCTGGTTCTAGATGGGAGATTGCAGGAGCCACTTGGTACTGTTAAACCAGCCTGCCTTGGCACTGGTGCCTGCTTGGGTCTGGGAACCATCCTGCATATCATGGAATTTCAGGAGCCAGCCGGCAAATTAGGCCACAGGGTTTGAAGAGCAACCTCGGCCCTTTTCCCGGACAAACCAATTTCACCTGGCCCTGTACTGGACATCAGGTTGCAGCAGCCACTTGGCACTGTCAAACCAGCCCAACTTTGAAGTGGTGCCACCTTGGGTCTGGGAACCATCCTGCATATCGCAGAACTTCAGGAGGCAGCCAGCCACTTCCAGCCACAGGCCACCAGACACAAACCTCGACCCTTTTTCCCGGACAAACCAAACTCACCTGGCCCGGTACAGGATGGCAGGTTGCAGGAGCCACTTGGCACTGTCAAACCAGCCCGACTTTGAAGTGGTGCCACCTTGGGTCTGTGAACCATCCTGCATATCATGGAATTCCAGGAGCCAGCCGGCCAATTAGGGCACAGGGTTTGAAGAGAAACTTCAGGCCTTTTCCCGCAGAAACCAAAGTCACCCATCCGGATTCTGGACGTCAGTTTGCAGGAGCCACTTGGCACTGTCAAACCAGCCCGACTTTGAAGTGGTGCCAGCTTGGGTCTGGGAACCATCCTGCATATCCTGGAATTCCAGGAGCCAGCCGGCCAATTGGGGCAGAGGGTTTGAAGACAAACTTCAGGCCTTTTCCCACAGAAACCAAAGTCACCCATCCTGATTCTGGATGTCAGTTTGCAGGAGCCACTTGGCACTGTCAAACCAGCCCAACTTTGAAGTGGTGCCAGCTTGGGTCTGGGAACCATCCTGCATATCGCAGAACTTCAGGAGGCAGCCAGCCACTTCCAGCCACAGGCCACCAGACACAAACCTCGGCCCTTTTCCCTGGCAAACCAAACTCACCTGCCCCGGTACAGGACGGCAGATTGCAGCAGCCACTTGGCACTGTCAAAGAAGCCACACTTGGGACTGTGGCCAGCTTGGGTCTGGGAACCATCCTGCATATCATGGAATTCCAGGAGCCAGCCGGCAAATTAGGCCACAGGGTTTGAAGACAAACTTCAGGCCTTTTCCCGCAGAAACCAATGTCACCCATCCTGATTCTGGACGTCAGGATGCAGGAGCCACTTGGCACTGTCAAACCAGCCTGGCTTTCAAGTGGTGCCAGCTTGGGTCTGGGAACCATCCTGCCTGTCGCAGAACTTCAGGAGGCAGCCAGCCACTTCCAGCCACAGGCCACCAGACACAAACCTCAGCCCTTTTCACTGGTAAACCAAACTCACCTGGCCCGGTACAGGACGGCAGATTGCAGGAGCCACTTGGCACTGTCAAAGAAGCCACACTTGGGACTGCGACCAGCTTGGGTCTGGGAACCATCCTGCATATCATGGAATTCCAGGAGCCAGCCGGCCAATTAAGGCACAGGGTTTGAAGACAAACCTCAGCCTTTTTCCCGCACAAACCAAACTCACCTGGCCCGGTACTGGACAGCAAGGTACAGGAGCCACTTGGCACTGTCAAACCAGCCCAACTTTCAAGTGGTGCCAGCTTGGGTCTGGGAATAATCCTGCGAATCATGGAATTTCAGGAGCCAGGCTGCCCCTCCAGACCACAGGCTGTGAACACCAACCTCGGCCCTTTTCCCTGGCAAAAAAACCTCACCTGGCCTGGTTCTAGATGGGAGATTGCAGGAGCCACTTGGTACTGTTAAACCAGCCTGCCTTGGCACTGGTGCCTGCTTGGGTCTGGGAACCATCCTGCATATCATGGAATTTCAGGAGCCAGCCGGCAAATTAGGCCACAGGGTTTGAAGAGCAACCTCGGCCCTTTTCCCGGACAAACCAATTTCACCTGGCCCTGTACTGGACATCAGGTTGCAGCAGCCACTTGGCACTGTCAAACCAGCCCAACTTTGAAGTGGTGCCAGCTTGGGTCTGGGAACCATCCTGCATATCGCAGAACTTCAGGAGGCAGCCAGCCACTTCCAGCCACAGGCCACCAGACACAAACCTCGACCCTTTTTCCCGGACAAACCAAACTCACCTGGCCCGGTACAGGATGGCAGGTTGCAGGAGCCACTTGGCACTGTCAAACCAGCCCGACTTTGAAGTGGTGCCACCTTGGGTCTGTGAACCATCCTGCATATCATGGAATTCCAGGAGCCAGCCGGCCAATTAGGGCACAGGGTTTGAAGAGAAACTTCAGGCCTTTTCCCGCAGAAACCAAAGTCACCCATCCGGATTCTGGACGTCAGTTTGCAGGAGCCACTTGGCACTGTCAAACCAGCCCGACTTTGAAGTGGTGCCAGCTTGGGTCTGGGAACCATCCTGCATATCATGGAATTCCAGGAGCCAGCCGGCAAATTAGGCCACAGGGTTTGAAGACAAACTTCAGGCCTTTTCCCACAGAAACCAAAGTCACCCATCCTGATTCTGGACGTCAGTTTGCAGGAGCCACTTGGCACTGTCAAACCAGCCCAACTTTCAAGTGGTGCCAGCTTGGGTCTTGGAACCATCCTGCATATCGCAGAACTTCAGGAGGCAGCCAGCCACTTCCAGCCGCAGGCCACCAGACACAAACCTCGGCCCTTTTCCCTGGCAAACCAAACTCACCTGGCCCGGTACAGGACGGCAGATTGCAGCAGCCACTTGGCACTGTCAAAGAAGCCACACTTGGGACTGTGGCCAGCTTGGGTCTGGGAACCATCCTGCATATCATGGAATTCCAGGAGCCAGCCGGCCAATTAGGGCAGAGGGTTTGAAGACAAACTTCAGGCCTTTTCCCGCAGAAACCAATGTCACCCATCCTGATTCTGGACGTCAGGATGCAGGAGCCACTTGGCACTGTCAAACCAGCCTGGCTTTCAAGTGGTGCCAGCTTGGGTCTGGGAACCATCCTGCATATCATGGAATTCCAGGAGCCAGCCGGCCAATTAGGGCACAGGGTTTGAAGACAAACCTCAGCCTTTTTCCCGCACAAACCAAACTCACCTGGCCCGGTACTGGACAGCAAGGTACAGGAGCCACTTGGCACTGTCAAACTAGCCCAACTTTCAAGTGGTGCCAGCTTGGGTCTGGGAATAATCCTGCGAATCATGGAATTTCAGGAGCCAGGCTGCCCCTCCAGACCACAGGCTGTGAACACCAACCTCGGCCCTTTTCCCTGGCAAAAAAACCTCACCTGGCCTGGTTCTAGATAGGAGATTGCAGGAGCCACTTGGCACTGTTAAACCAGCCTGCCTTGGCACTGGTGCCTGCTTGGGTCTGGGAACCATCCTGCATATCATGGAATTTCAGGAGCCAGCGGGCAAATTAGGCCACAGGGTTTGAAGAGCAACCTCGGCCCTTTTCCCGGACAAACCAATTTCACCTGGCCCGGTACAGGACGGCAGATTGCAGCAGCCACTTGGCACTGTCAAAGAAGCCACACTTGGGACTGCGGCCAGCTTGGGTCTGGGAACCATCCTGCATATCATGGAATTCCAGGAGCCAGCCTGGCACTCCAGGCCACAGGCCCTGAACACCAACCTTGGCCTTTTTCCCTGGAAAAAAAAAAGCACTGGGCCTGCTTCAGGAGGGCAGATGGCAGGAGCCACATAGCACTGTTAAACCACTGCGACTTTGAAGCGGTGCCAGCTTGGGTCTGGGAACCATCCTGCATATCATGGAATTCCAGGAGCCAGCTGTCCAATTAGGGCACAGGGTTTGAAGACAAACTTCAGGCCTTTTCCCGCAGAAACCAAACTCACCCATCCGGATTCTGGACGTCAGTTTGCAGGAGCCACTTGGCACTGTCAAACCAGCCCGACTTTGAAGTGGTGCCAGCTTGGGTCTGGGAACAATCCTGCGAATCATGGAATTTCAGGAGCCAGCCTGGCACTCCTGACCACAGGCCGTGAACACCAACCTCCGCCCTTTTCCCTGGGAAAAAAACCCCTCACCTGGCCTAGTTCTAGATGGGAGAATGTAGGAGCCCCTTGGCACTGTCAAAGCAGCCAAACTTGGGACTGGTGCCAGCTTGGGCCAGGGAACCATCCTGCGTGCCATGCAATTTCAGGAGCCAGCCTGCCACTCCAGGCCACAAGGCCACGAACACAGACCTCGGGCCTTTTCCCTGGGAAAAAAAAAAGCACTGGGCCTGCTTCAGGGGGGCAGATTGCAGGAGCCACATATCACTGTTAAACCAGTGCGACTTTGAAGTGGTGCCAGCTTGGGTCTGGGAACCATCCTGCATATCGCAGAACTTCAGGAGGCAGCCAGCCACTTCCAGCCACAGGCCAACAGACACAAACCTCGGCCCTTTTCCCTGGCAAACCAAACTCACCTGGCCCGGTACAGGACGGCAGATTGCAGGAGCCACTTGGCACTGTCAAAGAAGCCACACTTGGGACTGCGACCAGCTTGGGTCTGGGAACCATCCTGCATATCATGGAATTCCAGGAGCCAGCCGGCCAATTAGGGCACAGGGTTTGAAGACAAACTTCAGGCCTTTTCCCGCAGAAACCAAAGTCACCCATCTGGATTCTGGACGTCAGTTTGCAGGAGCCACTTGGCACTGTCAAACCAGCCCGACTTTGAAGTGGTGCCACCTTGGGTCTGGGAACCATCCTGCATTTCCTGGAATTCCGGGAGCCAGCCGGCCAATTAGAGCACAGGGTTTGAAGACAAACTTCAGGCCTTTTCCCGCAGAAACCAAACTCACCCGTCCTGATTCTGGACGTCAGTTTGCAGGAGCCACTTGGCACTGTCAAACCAGCCTGACTTTCAAGTGGTGCCAGCTTCGGTCTGGGAACCATCCTGCGTATCGCAGAATTTCAGGAGGCAGCCGGCCACTTCCGGCCACAGGCCCTGAACACAAACCTCGGCCCTTTACCCGGACAAACAACACTCACCTGCCCCGGTTCTGAATGGCAGATTGCAGGAGCCACATGGCATTGTCAAACCAGCCTGACTTGGCACTGGTGCCACCTTGGGTCTGGGAACCATCCTGCATATTATGGAATTCCATGATCCAGGCAGCCAATTAGGGCACGGGGTTTGAAGACAAACTTCAGGCCTTTTCTTGCAGAAACCAAACTCACCCGTCCTGATTCTGGACGTCAGTTTGCAGGAGCCACTTGGCACTGTCAAACCAGCCCGACTTTCAAGTGGTGCCAGCTTCGGTCTGGGAACCATCCTGCGTATCGCAGAATTTCAGGAGGCAGCCGGCCACTTCCGGCCACAGGCCCTGAACACAAACCTCGGCCCTTTACCCGGACAAACAACACTCACCTGCCCCGGTTCTGAATGGCAGATTGCAGGAGCCACATGGCATTGTCAAACCAGCCTGACTTGGCACTGGTGCCACCTTGGGTCTGGGAACCATCCTGCATATTATGGAATTCCAGGATCCAGCCAGCCAATTAGGGCACAGGGTTTGAAGACAAACTTCAGGCCTTTTCCCGCAGAAACCAAAGTCACCCATCCGGATTCTGGACGTCAGTTTGCAGGAGCCACTTGGCACTGTCAAACCAGCCCGACTTGGAAGTGGTGCCATCTTGGGTCTGGGAACCATCCTGCATATTATGGAATTCCGGGAGCCACCCGGCCAATTAGAGCACGGGGTTTGAAGACAAACTTCAGGCCTTTTCCCGCAGAAACCAAACTCACCCGTCCTGATTCTGGACGTCAGTTTGCAGGAGCCACTTGGCACTGTCAAACCAGCCCGACTTTCAAGTGGTGCCAGCTTCGGTCTGGGAACCATCCTGCGTATCGCAGAATTTCAGGAGGCAGCCGGCCACTTCCGGCCACAGGCCCTGAACACAAACCTCGGCCCTTTACCCGGACAAACAACACTCACCTGCCCCGGTTCTGAATGGCAGATTGCAGGAGCCACATGGCATTGTCAAACCAGCCTGACTTGGCACTGGTGCCACCTTGGGTCTGGGAACCATCCTGCATTTCCTGGAATTCCGGGAGCCAGCCGGCCAATTAGAGCACAGGGTTTGAAGACAAACTTCAGGCCTTTTCCCGCAGAAACCAAACTCACCCGTCCTGATTCTGGACGTCAGTTTGCAGGAGCCACTTGGCACTGTCAAACCAGCCCGACTTTCAAGTGGTGCCAGCTTGGGTCTGGGAACCATCCTGCGTATCGCAGAATTTCAGGAGGCAGCCGGCCACTTCCGGCCACAGGCCCTGACCACAAACCTCGGCCCTTTACCCGGACAAACAACACTCACCTGCCCCGGTTCTGAATGGCAGATTGCAGGAGCCACATGGCATTGTCAAACCAGCCTGACTTGGCACTGGTGCCACCTTGGGTCTGGGAACCATCCTGCATATTATGGAATTCCAGGAGCCAGCCAGCCAATTAGGGCACAGGGTTTGAAGGCAAACTTCAGGCCTTTTCCCGCAGAAACCAAACTCACCCGTCCTGATTCTGGACGTCAGTTTGCAGGAGCCACTTGGCACTCTCAAACCAGCCCGACTTTCAAGTGGTGCCAGCTTCGGTCTGGGAACCATCCTGCGTATCGCAGAATTTCAGGAGGCAGCCGGCCACTTCCGGCCACAGGCCCTGAACACAAACCTCGGCCCTTTACCCGGACAAACAACACTCACCTGCCCCGGTTCTGAATGGCAGATTGCAGGAGCCACATGGCATTGTCAAACCAGCCTGACTCGGCACTGGTGCCACCTTGGGTCTGGGAACCATCCTGCATATTATGGAATTCCAGGAGCCAGCCAGCCAATTAGGGCACAGGGTTTGAAGGCAAACTTCAGGCCTTTTCCCGCAGAAACCAAACTCACCCGTCCTGATTCTGGACGTCAGTTTGCAGGAGCCACTTGGCACTGTCAAACCAGCCCGACTTTCAAGTGGTGCCAGCTTGGGTCTGGGAACCATCCTGCGTATCGCAGAATTTCAGGAGGCAGCCGGCCACTTCCGGCCACAGGCCCTGAACACAAACCTCGGCCCTTTACCCGGACAAACAACACTCACCTGCCCCGGTTCTGAATGGCAGATTGCAGGAGCCACATGGCATTGTCAAACCAGCCTGACTTGGCACTGGTGCCACCTTGGGTCTGGGAACCATCCTGCATATTATGGAATTCCAGGAGCCAGCCAGCCAATTAGGGCACAGGGTTTGAAGGCAAACTTCAGGCCTTTTCCCGCAGAAACCAAACTCACCCGTCCTGATTCTGGACGTCAGTTTGCAGGAGCCACTTGGCACTGTCAAACCAGCCCGACTTTCAAGTGGTGCCAGCTTGGGTCTGGAAACCATCCTGCGTATTGCAGAATTTCAGGAGGCAGCCGGCCACTTCCGGCCACAGGCCCTGACCACAAACCTCGGCCCTTTACCCGGACAAAAAACACTCACCTGCCCCGGTTCTGAATGGCAGAATGCAGGAGCCACATGGCATTGTCAAACCAGCCTGACTTGGCACTGGTGCCACCTTGGGTCTGGGAACCATCCTGCATATTATGGAATTCCAGGAGCCAGCCAGCCAATTAGGGCACAGGGTTTGAAGACAAACTTCAGGCCTTTTCCCGCAGAAACCAAAGTCACCCGTCCTGATTCTGGACGTCAGTTTGCAGGAGCCACTTGGCACTGTCAAACCAGCCCGACTTTCAAGTGGTGCCAGCTTGGGTCTGGAAACCATCCTGCGTATCGCAGAAGTTCAGGAGGCAGCCGGCCACTTCCGGCCACAGGCCCTGACCACAAACCTCGGCCCTTTACCCGGACAAACAACACTCACCTGCCCCGGTTCTGAATGGCAGATTGCAGGAGCCACATGGCATTGTCAAACCAGCCTGACTTGGCACTGGTGCCACCTTGGGTCTGGGAACCATCCTGCATATCATGGAATTCCAGGAGCCAGCCGGCCAATTAGGGCACAGGGTATGAAGACAAACTTCAGGCCTTTTCCCGCAGAAACCAAAGTCACCCATCTGGATTCTGGACGTCAGTTTGCAGGAGCCACTTGGCACTGTCAAACCAGCCCGACTTGGAAGTGGTGCCATCTTGGGTCTGGGAACCATCCTGCATATTGTGGAATTCCGGGAGCCACCCGGCCAATTAGAGCACGGGGTTTGAAGACAAACTTCAGGCCTTTTCCCGCAGAAACCAAACTCACCCGTCCTGATTCTGGACGTCAGTTTGCAGGAGCCACTTGGCACTGTCAAACCAGCCCGACTTTCAAGTGGTGCCAGCTTCGGTCTGGGAACCATCCTGCGTATCGCAGAATTTCAGGAGGCAGCCGGCCACTTCCGGCCACAGGCCCTGAACACAAACCTCGGCCCTTTACCCGGACAAACAACACTCACCTGCCCCGGTTCTGAATGGCAGATTGCAGGAGCCACATGGCATTGTCAAACCAGCCTGACTTGGCACTGGTGCCACCTTGGGTCTGGGAACCATCCTGCATATCATGGAATTCCAGGAGCCAGCCAGCCAATTAGGGCACAGGGTTTGAAGACAAACTTCAGGCCTTTTCCCGCAGAAACCAAACTCACCCGTCCTGATTCTGGACGTCAGTTTGCAGGAGCCACTTGGCACTGTCAAAGCAGCCCGACTTGGAAGTTGTGCCACCTTGGGTCTGGGAACCATCCTGCATTTCCTGGAATTCCGGGAGCCAGCCGGCCAATTAGGGCACAGGGTTTGAAGACAAACTTCAGGCCTTTTCCTGCAGAAACCAAACTCACCCGTCCTGATTCTGGACGTCAGTTTGCAGGAGCCACTTGGCACTGTCAAACCAGCCCGACTTTCAAGTGGTGCCAGCTTGGGTCTGGAAACCATCCTGCGTATCGCAGAATTTCAGGAGGCAGCCGGCCACTTCCGGCCACAGGCCCTGAACACAAACCTCGGCCCTTTACCCGGACAAACAACACTCACGTGCCCCGGTTCTGAATGGCAGATTGCAGGAGCCACATGGCATTGTCAAACCAGCCTGACTTGACACTGGTGCCACCTTGGGTCTGGGAACCATCCTGCATATCATGGAATTCCAGGAGCCAGCCGGCCAATTAGGGCACAGGGTTTGAAGACAAACTTCAGGCCTTTTCCCGCAGAAACCAAAGTCACCCATCCGGATTCTGGACGTCAGTTTGCAGGAGCCACTTGGCACTGTCAAACCAGCCCGACTTGGAAGTGGTGCCACCTTGGGTCTGGGAACCATCCTGCATTTCCTGGAATTCCGGGAGCCACCCGGCCAATTAGAGCACAGGGTTTGAAGACAAACTTCAGGCCTTTTCCCGCAGAAACCAAACTCACCCGTCCTGATTCTGGACGTCAGTTTGCAGGAGCCACTTGGCACTGTCAAACCAGCCCGACTTTCAAGTGGTGCCAGCTTGGGTCTGGGAACCATCCTGCGTATCGCAGAATTTCAGGAGGCAGCCGGCCACTTCCGGCCACAGGCCCTGAACACAAACCTCGGCCCTTTACCCGGACAAACAACACTCACCTGCCCCGGTTCTGAATGGCAGATTGCAGGAGCCACATGGCATTGTCAAACCAGCCTGACTTGGCACTGGTGCCACCTTGGGTCTGGGAACCATCCTGCATATTATGGAATTCCATGATCCAGCCAGCCAATTAGGGCACGGGGTTTGAAGACAAACTTCAGGCCTTTTCCCGCAGAAACCAAACTCACCCGTCCTGATTCTGGACGTCAGTTTGCAGGAGCCACTTGGCACTGTCAACCCAGCCCGACTTTCAAGTGGTGCCAGCTTCGGTCTGGGAACCATCCTGCGTATCGCAGAATTTCAGGAGGCAGCCGGCCACTTCCGGCCACAGGCCCTGAACACAAACCTCGGCCCTTTACCCGGACAAACAACACTCACCTGCCCCGGTTCTGAATGGCAGATTGCAGGAGCCACATGGCATTGTCACACCAGCCTGACTTGGCACTGGTGCCACCTTGGGTCTGGGAACCATCCTGCATATTATGGAATTCCAGGATCCAGCCAGCCAATTAGGGCACAGGGTTTGAAGAAAAACTTCAGGCCTTTTCCCGCAGAAACCAAACTCACCCATCCGGATTCTGGACGTCAGTTTGCAGGAGCCACTTGGCACTGTCATACCAGCCCGACTTGGAAGTGGTGCCATCTTGGGTCTGGGAACCATCCTGCATATTACGGAATTCCGGGAGCCACCCGGCCAATTAGAGCACGGGGTTTGAAGACAAACTTCAGGCCTTTTCCCGCAGAAACCAAACTCACCCGTCCTGATTCTGGACGTCAGTTTGCAGGAGCCACTTGGCACTGTCAAACCAGCCCGACTTTCAAGTGGTGCCAGCTTCGGTCTGGGAACCATCCTGCGTATCGCAGAATTTCAGGAGGCAGCCGGCCACTTCCGGCCACAGGCCCTGAACACAAACCTCGGCCCTTTACCCGGACAAACAACACTCACCTGCCCCGGTTCTGAATGGCAGATTGCAGGAGCCACATGGCATTGTCAAACCAGCCTGACTTGGCACTGGTGCCACCTTGGGTCTGGGAACCATCCTGCATTTCCTGGAATTCCGGGAGCCAGCCGGCCAATTAGAGCACAGGGTTTGAAGACAAACTTCAGGCCTTTTCCCGCAGAAACCAAACTCACCCGTCCTGATTCTGGACGTCAGTTTGCAGGAGCCACTTGGCACTGTCAAACCAGCCCGACTTTCAAGTGGTGCCAGCTTCGGTCTGGGAACCATCCTGCGTATCGCAGAATTTCAGGAGGCAGCCGGCCACTTCCGGCCACAGGCCCTGAACACAAACCTCGGCCCTTTACCCGGACAAACAACAATCACCTGCCCCGGTTCTGAATGGCAGATTGCAGGAGCCACATGGCATTGTCAAACCAGCCTGACTTGGCACTGGTGCCACCTTGGGTCTGGGAACCATCCTGCATATTATGGAATTCCAGGAGCCAGCCAGCCAATTAGGGCACGGGGTTTGAAGACAAACTTCAGGCCTTTTCCCGCAGAAACCAAAGTCACCCGTCCTGATTCTGGACGTCAGTTTGCAGGAGCCACTTGGCACTGTCAAACCAGCCCGACTTTCAAGTGGTGCCAGCTTGGGTCTGGAAACCATCCTGCGTATCGCAGAAGTTCAGGAGGCAGCCGGCCACTTCCGGCCACAGGCCCTGACCACAAACCTCGGCCCTTTACCCGGACAAACAACACTCACCTGCCCCGGTTCTGAATGGCAGATTGCAGGAGCCACATGGCATTGTCAAACCAGCCTGACTTGGCACTGGTGCCACCTTGGGTCTGGGAACCATCCTGCATATCATGGAATTCCAGGAGCCAGCCGGCCAATTAGGGCACAGGGTTTGAAGACAAACTTCAGGCCTTTTCCCGCAGAAACCAAACTCACCCATCCTGATTCTGGACGTCAGTTTGCAGGAGCCACTTGGCACTGTCAAAGCAGCCCGACTTGGAAGTTGTGCCACCTTGGGTCTGGGAACCATCCTGCATTTCCTGGAATTCCGGGAGCCCGCCGGCCAATTAGAGCACAGGGTTTGAAGACAAACTTCAGGCCTTTTCCCGCAGAAACCAAACTCACCCGTCCTGATTCTGGACGTCAGTTTGCAGGAGCCACTTGGCACTGTCAAACCAGCCCGACTTTCAAGTGGTGCCAGCTTCGGTCTGGGAACCATCCTGCGTATCGCAGAATTTCAGGAGGCAGCCGGCCACTTCCGGCCACAGGCCCTGAACACAAACCTCGGCCCTTTACCCGGACAAACAACACTCACCTGCCCCGGTTCTGAATGGCAGATTGCAGGAGCCACATGGCATTGTCAAACCAGCCTGACTTGGCACTGGTGCCACCTTGGGTCTGGGAACCATCCTGCATATCATGGAATTCCAGGAGCCAGCCGGCCAATTAGGGCACAGGGTTTGAAGACAAACTTCAGGCCTTTTCCCGCAGAAACCAAAGTCACCCATCTGGATTCTGGACGTCAGGTTGCAGGAGCCACTTGGCACTGTCAAACCAGCCTGACTTGGAAGTGATGCCATCTTGGGTCTGGGAACCATCCTGCATATTGTGGAATTCCGGGAGCCACCCGGCCAATTAGAGCACGGGGTTTGAAGACAAACTTCAGGCCTTTTCCCGCAGAAACCAAACTCACCCGTCCTGATTCTGGACGTCAGTTTGCAGGAGCCACTTGGCACTGTCAAACCAGCCCGACTTTGAAGTGGTGCCACCTTGGGTCTGGGAACCATCCTGCATTTCATGGAATTCCGGGAGCCAGCCGGCCAATTAGAGCACAGGGTTTGAAGACAAACTTCAGCCCTTTTCCCGCAGAAACCAAACTCACCTGGCCCGGTACTGGACAGCAAGGTACAGGAGCCTCTTGGCACTGTCAAACCAGCCCAACTTTCAAGTGGTGCCAGCTTGGGTCTGGGAATAATTCTGCGAATCATGGAATTTCAGGAGCCAGGCTGCCCCTCCAGACCACAGGCTGTGAACACCACCCTCGGCCCTTTCCCTGGCAAAAAAACGTCACCTGGCCTGGTTCTAAATGGGAGATTGCAGGAGCCACTTGGCACTGTTAAACCAGCCTGCCTTGGCACTGGTGCCTGCTTGGGTCTGGGAACCATCCTGCATATCATGGAATTTCAGGAGCCAGCCGGCAAATTAGGCCACAGGGTTTGAAGAGCAACCTCGGCCCTTTTCCCGGACAAACCAATTTCACCTGGCCCTGTACTGGACCATCAGACTGCAGCAGCCACTTGGCACTGTCAAACCAGCCCAACTTTGAAGTGGTGCCAGCTTGGGTCTGGGAACCATCCTGCATATCGCAGAACTTCAGGAGGCAGCCAGCCACTTCCAGCCACAGGCCACCAGACACAAACCTCAGCCCTTTTCCCGCAGAAACCAAACTCACCTGGCCCGGTACAGGACGGCAGATTGCAGCAGCCACTTGGCACTGTCAAAGAAGCCACACTTGGGACTGCGGCCAGCTTGGGTCTGAGAACCATCCTGCATATCATGGAATTCCAGGAGCCAGCCTGGCACTCCAGGCCACAGGGCCTGAACACCAACCTCGGCCCTTTTCCCTGGCAAAAAAAAAACCTCACCTGGCCTAGTTCTAGATGGGAGAATGTAGGAGCCCCTTGGCACTGTCAAAGCAGCCAAACTTGGGACTGGTGCCAGCTTGGGCCGGGGAACCATCCTGCATGCCATGGAATTTCAGGAGCCAGCCTGCCACTCCAGGCCACAAGGCCACGAACACAGACCTCGGGCCTTTTCCCTGGGAAAAAAAAAAGCACTTCGCCTGCTTCAGGAGGGCAGATTGCAGGAGCCACATCACACTGTTAAACCAGTGCGACTTTGAAGTGGTGCCAGCTTGGGTCTGGGAACCATCCTGCGTATTGCAGAACTTCAGGAGGCAGCCGGCCACTTCCGGCCACAGGCCCCGAACATAAAGCTCGGCCTTTTTCCCGGACAAACCAAACTCACCTGGCCCGGTACAGGATGGCAGGTTGCAGGAGCCACTTGGCATTGTCAAACCAGCCCGACTATGAAGTGGTGCCACCTTGGGTCTGGGAACCATCCTGCATATCATGGAATTCCAGGAGCCAGCCGGCCAATTAGGGCACAGGGTTTGAAGAGAAACTTCAGGCCTTTTCCCGCAGAAACCAAAGTCACCCATCCGGATTCTGGACGTCAGTTTGCAGGAGCCACTTGGCACTGTCAAACCAGCCTGACTTTGAAGTGGTGCCAGCTTGGGTCTGGGAACCATCCTGCATATCATGGAATTCCAGGAGCCAGCCGGCCAATTGGGGCAGAGGGTTTGAAGACAAACTTCAGGCCTTTTCCCACAGAAACCAATGTCACCCATCCTGATTCTGGACGTCAGTTTGCAGGAGCCACTTGGCACTGTCAAACCAGCCCAACTTTGAAGTGGTGCCAGCTTGGGTCTGGGAACCATCCTGCGTATCGCAGAACTTCAGGAGGCAGCCAGCCACTTCCAGCCACAGGCCACCAGACACAAACCTCAGCCCTTTTCCCTGGTAAACCAAACTCACCTGGCCCGGTATAGGACGTCAGGTTGCAGGAGCCACTTGGCACTGTCAAAGAAGCCACACTTGGGACTGCGACCAGCTTGGGTCTGGGAACCATCCTGCATATCATGGAATTCCAGGAGCCAGCCGGCCAATTAGGGCACAGGGTTTGAAGACAAACCTCAGCCTTTTTCCCGCACAAACCAAACTCACCTGGCCCGGTACTGGACAGCAAGGTACAGGAGCCACTTGGCACTGTCAAACCAGCCCAACTTTCAAGTGGTGCCAGCTTGGGTCTGGGAATAATCCTGCGAATCATGGAATTTCAGGAGCCAGGCTGCCCCTCCAGACCACAGGCTGTGAACACCAACCTCGGCCCTTTTCCCTGGCAAAAAAACCTCACCTGGCCTGGTTCTAGATGGGAGATTGCAGGAGCCACTTGGTACTGTTAAACCAGCCTGCCTTGGCACTGGTGCCTGCTTGGGTCTGGGAACCATCCTGCATATCATGGAATTTCAGGAGCCAGCCGGCAAATTAGGCCACAGGGTTTGAAGAGCAACCTCGGCCCTTTTCCCGGACAAACCAATTTCACCTGGCCCTGTACTGGACATCAGGTTGCAGCAGCCACTTGGCACTGTCAAACCAGCCCAACTTTGAAGTGGTGCCACCTTGGGTCTGGGAAACATCCTGCATATCGCAGAACTTCAGGAGGCAGCCAGCCACTTCCAGCCACAGGCCACCAGACACAAACCTCGACCCTTTTTCCCGGACAAACCAAACTCACCTGGCCCGGTACAGGATGGCAGGTTGCAGGAGCCACTTGGCACTGTCAAACCAGCCCGACTTTGAAGTGGTGCCACCTTGGGTCTGTGAACCATCCTGCATATCATGGAATTCCAGGAGCCAGCCGGCCAATTAGGGCACGGGGTTTGAAGAGAAACTTCAGGCCTTTTCCCGCAGAAACCAAAGTCACCCATCCGGATTCTGGACGTCAGTTTGCAGGAGCCACTTGGCACTGTCAAACCAGCCCGACTTTGAAGTGGTGCCAGCTTGGGTCTGGGAACCATCCTGCATATCATGGAATTCCAGGAGCCAGCTGGCCAATTGGGGCAGAGGGTTTGAAGACAAACTTCAGGCCTTTTCCCACAGAAACCAAAGTCACCCATCCTGATTCTGGATGTCAGTTTGCAGGAGCCACTTGGCACTGTCAAACCAGCCCAACTTTGAAGTGGTGCCATCTTGGGTCTGGGAACCATCCTGCATATCGCAGAACTTCAGGAGGCAGCCAGCCACTTCCAGCCACAGGCCACCAGACACAAACCTCGGCCCTTTTCCCTGGCAAACCAAACTCACCTGGCCCGGTACAGGACGGCAGATTGCAGCAGCCACTTGGCACTGTCAAAGAAGCCACACTTGGGACTGTGGCCAGCTTGGGTCTGGGAACCATCCTGCATATCATGGAATTCCAGGAGCCAGCCGGCAAATTAGGCCACAGGGTTTGAAGACAAACTTCAGGCCTTTTCCCGCAGAAACCAATGTCACCCATCCTGATTCTGGACGTCAGGATGCAGGAGCCACTTGGCACTGTCAAACCAGCCTGGCTTTCAAGTGGTGCCAGCTTGGGTCTGGGAACCATCCTGCCTGTCGCAGAACTTCAGGAGGCAGCCAGCCACTTCCAGCCACAGGCCACCAGACACAAACCTCAGCCCTTTTCACTGGTAAACCAAACTCACCTGGCCCGGTACAGGACGGCAGATTGCAGGAGCCACTTGGCACTGTCAAAGAAGCCACACTTGGGACTGCGACCAGCTTGGGTCTGGGAACCATCCTGCATATCATGGAATTCCAGGAGCCAGCCGGCCAATTAGGCCACAGGGTTTGAAGACAAACCTCAGCCTTTTTCCCGCACAAACCAAACTCACCTGGCCCGGTACTGGACAGCAAGGTACAGGAGCCACTTGGCACTGTCAAACTAGCCCAACTTTCAAGTGGTGCCAGCTTGGGTCTGGGAATAATCCTGCGAATCATGGAATTTCAGGAGCCAGGCTGCCCCTCCAGACCACAGGCTGTGAACACCAACCTCGGCCCTTTTCCCTGGCAAAAAAACCTCACCTGGCCTGGTTCTAGATAGGAGATTGCAGGAGCCACTTGGCACTGTTAAACCAGCCTGCCTTGGCACTGGTGCCTGCTTGGGTCTGGGAACCATCCTGCATATCATGGAATTTCAGGAGCCAGCCGGCAAATTAGGCCACAGGGTTTGAAGAGCAACCTCGGCCCTTTTCCCGGACAAACCAATTTCACCTGGCCCTGTACTGGACATCAGGTTGCAGCAGCCACTTGGCACTGTCAAAGAAGCCACACTTGGGACTGCGGCCAGCTTGGGTCTGGGAACCATCCTGCATATCATGGAATTCCAGGAGCCAGCCGGCCAATTGGGGCACAGGGTTTGAAGACAAACTTCAGGCCTTTTCCCGCAGAAACCAAAGTCACCCATCCTGATTCTGGACGTCAGATTGCAGGAGCCACTTGGCACTGTCAAACCAGCCCGACTTTGAAGTGGTGCCAGCTTGGGTCTGGGAACCATCCTGCATATCATGGAATTCCAGGAGCCAGCCGTCCAATTAGGCCACAGGGTTTGAAGACAAACTTCAGGCCTTTTCCCGCAGAAACCAATGTCACCCGTCCTGATTCTGGACGTCAGTTTGCAGGAGCCACTTGGCACTGTCAAACCAGCCCAACTTTGAAGTGGTGCCAGCTTGGGTCTGGGAACCATCCTGCGTATCGCAGAACTTCAGGAGGCAGCCAGCCACTTCCAGCCACAGGCCACCAGACACAAACCTCAGCCCTTTTCCCTGGTAAACCAAACTCACCTGGCCCGGTACAGGACGTCAGGTTGCAGGAGCCACTTGGCACTGTCAAAGAAGCCACACTTGGGACTGCGACCAGCTTGGGTCTGGGAACCATCCTGCATATCATGGAATTCCAGGAGCCAGCCGGCCAATTAGGGCACAGGGTTTGAAGACAAACCTCAGCCTTTTTCCCGCACAAACCAAACTCACCTGGCCCGGTACTGGACAGCAAGGTACAGGAGCCACTTGGCACTGTCAAACCAGCCCAACTTTCAAGTGGTGCCAGCTTGGGTCTGGGAATAATCCTGCGAATCATGGAATTTCAGGAGCCAGGCTGCCCCTCCAGACCACAGGCTGTGAACACCAACCTCGGCCCTTTTCCCTGGCAAAAAAACCTCACCTGGCCTGGTTCTAGATGGGAGATTGCAGGAGCCACTTGGTACTGTTAAACCAGCCTGCCTTGGCACTGGTGCCTGCTTGGGTCTGGGAACCATCCTGCATATCATGGAATTTCAGGAGCCAGCCGGCAAATTAGGCCACAGGGTTTGAAGAGCAACCTCGGCCCTTTTCCCGGACAAACCAATTTCACCTGGCCCTGTACTGGACATCAGGTTGCAGCAGCCACTTGGCACTGTCAAACCAGCCCAACTTTGAAGTGGTGCCACCTTGGGTCTGGGAAACATCCTGCATATCGCAGAACTTCAGGAGGCAGCCAGCCACTTCCAGCCACAGGCCACCAGACACAAACCTCGACCCTTTTTCCCGGACAAACCAAACTCACCTGGCCCGGTACAGGATGGCAGGTTGCAGGAGCCACTTGGCACTGTCAAACCAGCCCGACTTTGAAGTGGTGCCACCTTGGGTCTGTGCACCATCCTGCATATCATGGAATTCCAGGAGCCAGCCGGCCAATTAGGGCACGGGGTTTGAAGAGAAACTTCAGGCCTTTTCCCGCAGAAACCAAAGTCACCCATCCGGATTCTGGACGTCAGTTTGCAGGAGCCACTTGGCACTGTCAAACCAGCCCGACTTTGAAGTGGTGCCAGCTTGGGTCTGGGAACCATCCTGCATATCATGGAATTCCAGGAGCCAGCCGGCCAATTGGGGCAGAGGGTTTGAAAACAAACTTCAGGCCTTTTCCCACAGAAACCAAAGTCACCCGTCCTGATTCTGGATGTCAGTTTGCAGGAGCCACTTGGCACTGTCAAACCAGCCCAACTTTGAAGTGGTGCCAGCTTGGGTCTGGGAACCATCCTGCATATCGCAGAACTTCAGGAGGCAGCCAGCCACTTCCAGCCACAGGCCACCAGACACAAACCTCGGCCCTTTTCCCTGGCAAACCAAACTCACCTGGCCCGGTACAGGACGGCAGATTGCAGCAGCCACTTGGCACTGTCAAAGAAGCCACACTTGGGACTGTGGCCAGCTTGGGTCTGGGAACCATCCTGCATATCATGGAATTCCAGGAGCCAGCCGGCCAATTAGGGCAGAGGGTTTGAAGACAAACTTCAGGCCTTTTCCCGCAGAAACCAATGTCACCCATCCTGATTCTGGACGTCAGGATGCAGGAGCCACTTGGCACTGTCAAACCAGCCTGGCTTTCAAGTGGTGCCAGCTTGGGTCTGGGAACCATCCTGCATATCATGGAATTTCAGGAGCCAGCCGGCAAATTAGGCCACAGGGTTTGAAGAGCAACCTCGGCCCTTTTCCCGGACAAACCAATTTCACCTGGCCCGGTACAGGACGGCAGATTGCAGCAGCCACTGGGCACTGTCAAATAAGCCACACTTGGGACTGCGGCCAGCTTGGGTCTGGGAACCATCCTCCATATCATGGAATTCCAGGAGCCAGCCTGGCACTCCAGGCCACAGGCCCTGAACACCAACCTTGGCCTTTTTCCCTGGAAAAAAAAAAGCACTGGGCCTGCTTCAGGAGGGCAGATGGCAGGAGCCACATAGCACTGTTAAACCACTGCGACTTTGAAGTGGTGCCAGCTTGGGTCTGGGAACCATCCTGCGTATTGCAGAACTTCAGGAGGAAGCCGGCCACAGGCCCCGAACATAAAGCTCAGCCTTTTTCCCGGACAAACCAAACTCACCTGGCCCGGTACAGGATGGCAGGTTGCAGGAGCCACTTGGCACTGTCAAACCAGCCCGACTTTGAAGTGGTGCCAGCTTGGGTCTGGGAACCATCCTGCATATCATAGAATTCCAGGAGCCAGCCGGCCAATTGGGGCAGAGGGTTTGAAGACAAACTTCAGGCCTTTTCCCACAGAAACCAAAGTCACCCATCCTGATTCTGGACGTCAGTTTGCAGGAGCCACTTGGCACTGTCAAACCAGCCCAACTTTGAAGTGGTGCCAGCTTGGGTCTGGGAACCATCCTGCATATCGCAGAACTTCAGGAGGCAGCCGGCCACTTCCAGCCACAGGCCACCAGACACAAACCTCGGCCCTTTTCCCTGGCAAACCAAACTCACCTGGCCCCGTACAGGACGGCAGATTGCAGCAGCGACTTGGCACTGTCAAAGAAGCCACACTTGGGACTGTGGCCAGCTTGGGTCTGGGAACCGTCCTGCATATCATGGAATTCCAGGAGCCAGCTGGCCAATTAGGGCAGAGGGTTTGAAGACAAACTTCAGGCCTTTTCCCGCAGAAACCAAAGTCACCCATCCTGATTCTGGACGTCAGGATGCAGGGGCCACTTGGCACTGTCAAACCAGCCTGGCTTTCAAGTGGTGCCAGCTTGGGTCTGGGAACCATCCTGCATATCGCAGAACTTCAGGAGGCAGCCAGCCACTTCCAGCCACAGGCCACCAGACACGAACCTTGACCCTTTTCCCTGGTAAACCAAACTCACCTGGCCCGGTACAGGACGTAAGGTTGCAGGAGCCACTTGGCACTGTCAAAGAAGCCACACTTTGGACTGCGACCAGCTTGGGTCTGGGAACCATCCTGCATATCATGGAATTCCAGGAGCCAGCCTGGCACTCCAGGCCACAGGCCCTGAACACCAACCTTGGCCTTTTTCCCTGGAAAAAAAAAAGCACTGGGCCTGCTTCAGGAGGGCAGAGGGCAGGAGCCACATAACACTGTTAAACCACTGCGACTTTGAAGCGGTGCCAGCTTGGGTCTGGGAACCATCCTGCATATCGCAGAACTTCAGGAGGCAGCCGGCCACAGGCCCCGAACATAAAGCTCAGCCTTTTTCCCGGACAAACCAAACTCACTTGGCCCGGTACAGGATGGCAGGTTGCAGGAGCCACGTGGCACTGTCAAACCAGCCCGACTTTGAAGTGGTGCCAGCTTTGGTCTGGGAACCATCCTGCATATCATGGAATTCCAGGAGCCAGCCGGCCAATTGGGGCAGAGGGTTTGAAGACAAACTTCAGCCCTTTTCCCGGACAAACCAAACTCATCCGTCCTGATTCTGGACGTCAGGTTGCAGGAGCCACTTGGCACTGTCAAACCAGCCCCACTTTGAAGTGGTGCCAGCTTGGGTCTGGGAACCATCCTGCATATCATGGAATTCCAGAAGCCAGCCGGCCAATTAGGCCACAGGGTTTGAAGACAAACTTCAGGCCTTTTCCCACAGAAACCAAAGTCACCCATCCTGATTCTGGACGTCAGTTTGCAGGAGCCACTTGGCACTGTCAAACCAGCCCGACTTTGAAGTGGTGCCAGCTTGGGTCTGGGAACCATCCTGCATATCGCAGAACTTCAGGAGGCAGGCGGCCACTTCCAGCCACAGGCCACCAGACACAAACCTCGGCCCTTTTCCCTGGCAAACCAAACTCACCTGGCCCGGTACAGGACAGCAGATTGCAGCAGCGACTTGGCACTGTCAAAGAAGCCACACTTGGGACTGTGGCCAGCTTGGGTCTGGGAACCGTCCTGCATATCATGGAATTCCAGGAGCCAGCTGGCCAATTAGGGCAGAGGGTTTGAAGACAAACTTCAGGCCTTTTCCCGCAGAAACCAAAGTCACCCATCCTGATTCTGGACGTCAGGATGCAGGGGCCACTTGGCACTGTCAAACCAGCCTGGCTTTCAAGTGGTGCCAGCTTGGGTCTGGGAACCATCCTGCATATCGCAGAACTTCAGGAGGCAGCCAGCCACTTCCAGCCACAGGCCACCAGACACAAACCTCAGCCCTTTTCACTGGTAAACCAAACTCACCTGGCCCGGTACAGGACGTAAGGTTGCAGGAGCCACTTGGCACTGTCAAAGAAGCCACACTTTGGACTGCGACCAGCTTGGGTCTGGGAACCATCCTGCGTATCATGGAATTCCAGGAGCCAGCCGGCCAATTAGGCCACAGGGTTTGAAGACAAACCTCAGCCTTTTTCCCGCACAAACCAAACTCACCTGGCCCGGTACTGGACAGCAAGGTACAGGAGCAACTTGTCACTGTCAAACTAGCCCAACTTTCAAGTGGTGCCAGCTTGGGTCTGGGAATAATCCTGCGAATCATGGAATTTCAGGAGCCAGGCTGCCCCTCCAGACCACAGGCTGTGAACACAAACCTCGGCCCTTTTCCCTGGCAAAAAAACCTCACCTGGCCTGGTTCTAGATAGGAGATTGCAGGAGCCACTTGGCACTGTTAAACCAGCCTGCCTTGGCACTGGTGCCTGCTTGGGTCTGGGAACCATCCTGCATATCATGGAATTTCAGGAGCCAGCCGGCAAATTAGGCCACAGGGTTTGAAGAGCAACCTCGGCCCTTTTCCCGGACAAACCAATTTCACCTGGCCCGGTACAGGACGGCAGATTGCAGCAGCCACTTGGCACTGTCAAAGAAGCCACACTTGGGACTGCGGCCAGCTTGGGTCTGGGAACCATCCTGCATATCATGGAATTCCAGGAGCCAGTCTGGCACTCCAGGCCACAGGCCCTGAACACCAACCTTGGCGTTTTTCCCTGGAAAAAAAAAAGCACTGGGCCTGCTTCAGGAGGGCAGATGGCAGGAGCCACATAGCACTGTCAAACCAGCCCGACTTTGAAGTGGTGCCAGCTTGGGTCTGGGAACCATCCTGCATATCATGGAATTCCAGAAGCCAGCCGGCAAATTAGGCCCCAGGGTTTGAAGACAAACTTCAGGCCTTTTCCCGCAGAAACCAAAGTCACCCATCCTGATTCTGGACGTCAGTTTGCAGGAGCCACTTGGCACTGTCAAACCAGCCCGACTTTGAAGTGGTGCCAGCTTGGGTCTGGGAACCATCCTGCATATCATGGAATTTCAGGAGCCAGCCGGCCAATTAGGCCACAGGGTTTGAAGACAAACTTCAGCCCTTTTCCCGGACAAACCAAACTCATCCGTCCTGATTCTGGACGTCAGGTTGCAGGAGCCACTTGGCACTGTCAAACCAGCCCGACTTTGAAGTGGTGCCAGCTTGGGTCTGGGAACAATCCTGCGAATCATGGAATTTCAGGAGCCAGCCTGGCACTCCTGACCACAGGCCGTGAACACCAACCTCCGCCCTTTTCCCTGGGAAAAAAACCCCTCACCTTGCCTAGTTCTAGATGGGAGAATGTAGGAGTCCCTTGGCACTGTCAAAGCAGCCAAACTTGGGACTGGTGCCAGCTTGGGCCGGGGAACCATCCTGCGTGCCATGCAATTTCAGGAGCCAGCCTGGCACTCCAGGCCACAAGGCCACGAAGACAGACCACGGGCCTTTTCCCTGGGAAAAAAAAAAGCACTGGGCCTGCTTCAGGAGGGCAGATGGCAGGAGCCACATAGCACTGTTAAACCACTGCGACTTTGAAGCGGTGCCAGCTTGGGTCTGGGAACCATCCTGCATATCATGGAATTCCAGGAGCCAGCTGGCCAATTAGGGCACAGGGTTTGAAGACAAACTTCAGGCCTTTTCCCGCAGAAACCAAAGTCACCCATCCGGATTCTGGACGTCAGTTTGCAGGAGCCACTTGGCACTGTCAAACCAGCCCGACTTTGAAGTGGTGCCAGCTTGGGTCTGGGAACCATCCTGCATATCATGGAATTCAAGGAGCCAGCCGGCCAATTGGGGCACAGGGTTTGAAGACAAACTTCAGGCCTTTTCCCGCAGAAACCAAAGTCACCCATCCTGATTCTGGACGTCAGTTTGCAGGAGCCACTTGGCACTGTCAAACCAGCCCGACTTTGAAGTGGTGCCAGCTTGGGTCTGGGAACCATCCTGCATATCATGGAATTCCAGAAGCCAGCCGGCCAATTAGGCCACAGGGTTTGAAGACAAACTTCATGCCTTTTCCTGCAGAAACCAAAGTCACCCATCCTGATTCTGGACGTCAGTTTGCAGGAGCCACTTGGCACTGTCAAACCAGCCCGACTTTGAAGTGGTGCCAGCTTGGGTCTGGGAACCATCCTGCATATCATGGAAATCCAGGAGCCAGCCGGCCAATTAGGCCACAGGGTTTGAAGACAAACTTCAGGCCTTTTCCCGCAGAAACCAAACTCACGGTCCTGGTTCTGGACGTCAGTTTGCAGGAGCCACTTGGCACTGTCAAACCAGCCCGACTTTGAAGTGGTGCCACCTTGGGTCTGGGAACCATCCTGCATATCATGGAATTCCAGGAGCCAGCCGGCCAATTAGGCCACAGGGTTTGAAGACAAACCTCAGCCTTTTTCCCGCACAAACCAAACTCACCTGGCCCGGTACTGGACAGCAAGGTACAGGAGCCACTTGGCACTGTCAAACCAGCCCAACTTTGAAGTGGTGCCAGCTTGGGTCTGGGAATAATCCTGCGAATCATGGAATTTCAGGAGCCAGGCTGCCCCTCCAGACCACAGGCTGTGAACACCAACCTCGGCCCTTTTCCCTGGCAAAAAAACCTCACCTGGCCTGGTTCTAGATGGGAGATTGCAGGAGCCACTTGGTACTGTTAAACCAGCCTGCCTTGGCACTGGTGCCTGCTTGGGTCTGGGAACCATCCTGCATATCATGGAATTTCAGGAGCCAGCCGGCAAATTAGGCCACAGGGTTTGAAGAGCAACCTCGGCCCTTTTCCCGGACAAACCAATTTCACCTGGCCCGGTACTGGACATCAGGTTGCAGCAGCCACTTGGCACTGTCAAACCAGCCCAACTTTGAAGTGGTGCCAGCTTGGGTCTGGGAACCATCCTGCATATCGCAGAACTTCAGGAGGCAGCCAGCCACTTCCAGCCACAGGCCACCAGACACAAACCTCGACCCTTTTCCCTGGCAAACCAAACTCACCTGGCCCGGTACAGGACGGCAGATTGCAGGAGCCACTTGGCACTGTCAAAGAAGCCACACTTGGGACTGCGGCCAGCTTGGGTCTGGGAACCATCCTGCGTGCCATGCAATTTCAGGAGCCAGCCTGGCACTCCTGACCACAGGCCGTGAACACCAACATCCGCCCTTTTCCCTGGGAAAAAAACCCCTCACCTTGCCTAGTTCTAGATGGGAGAATGTAGGAGCCCCTTGGCACTGTCAAAGCAGCCAAACTTGGGACTGGTGCCAGCTTGGGCCGGGGAACCATCCTGCGTGCCATGCAATTTCAGGAGCCAGCCTGCCACTCCAGGCCACAAGGCCACGAACACAGACCTCGGGCCTTTTCCCTGGGAAAAAAAAAGCACTGGGCCTGCTTCAGGAGGGCAGATGGCAGGAGCCACATATCACTGTTAAACCAGTGCGACTTTGAAGCGGTGCCAGCTTGGGTCTGGGAACCATCCTGCATATCATGGAATTCCAGGAGCCAGCTGGCCAATTAGGGCACAGGGTTTGAAGACAAACTTCAGGCCTTTTCCCGCAGAAACCAAAGTCACCCATTCGGATTCTGGACGTCAGTTTGCAGGAGCCACTTGGCACTGTCAAACCAGCCCGACTTTGAAGTGGTGCCATCTTGGGTCTGGGAACCATCCTGCATATCATGGAATTCCAGGAGCCAGCCGGCCAATTGGGGCAGAGGGTTTGAAGACAAACTTCAGGCCTTTTCCCGCAGAAACCAAAGTCACCCATCCTGATTCTGGACGTCAGTTTGCAGGAGCCACTTGGCACTGTCAAACCAGCCCGACTTTGAAGTGGTGCCAGCTTGGGTCTGGGAACCATCCTGCATATCATGGAATTCCAGGAGCCAGCCGTCCAATTAGGCCACAGGGTTTGAAGACAAACTTCAGGCCTTTTCCTGCAGAAACCAAAGTCACCCATCCTGATTCTGGACGTCAGTTTGCAGGAGCCACTTGGCACTGTCAAACCAGCCCGACTTTGAAGTGGTGCCAGCTTGGGTCTGGGAACCATCCTGCATATCATGGAATTCCAGGAGCCAGCCGGCCAATTGGGGCACAGGGTTTGAAGACAAACTTCAGGCCTTTTCCCGCAGAAACCAAAGACACCCATCCTGATTCTGGACGTCAGTTTGCAGGAGCCACTTGGCACTGTCAAACCAGCCCGACTTTGAAGTGGTGCCAGCTTTGGTCTGGGAACCATCCTGCATATCATGGAATTCCAGGAGCCAGCCGGCCAATTGGGGCAGAGGGTTTGAAGACAAACTTCAGCCCTTTTCCCGGACAAACCAAACTCATCCGTCCTGATTCTGGAGGTCAGGTTGCAGGAGCCACTTGGCACTGTCAAACCAGCCCGACTTTGAAGTGGTGCCAGCTTGGGTCTGGGAACCATCCTGCATATCATGGAATTCCAGAAGCCAGCCGGCCAATTAGGCCACAGGGTTTGAAGACAAACTTCAGGCCTTTTCCCGGACAAACCAAACTCATCCGTCCTGATTCTGGACATCAGTTTGCAGGAGCCACTTGGCACTGTCAAACCAGCCCGACTTTGAAGTGGTGCCAGCTTGGGTCTGGGAACCATCCTTCATATCATGGAAATCCAGGAGCCAGCCGGCCAATTAGGCCACAGGGTTTGAAGACAAACTTCAGCCCTTTTCCCGGACAAACCAAACTCATCCGTCCTGATTCTGGACGTCAGGTTGCAGGAGCCACTTGGCACTGTCAAACCAGCCCGACTTTGAAGTGGTGCCAGCTTGGGTCTGGGAACAATCCTGCGAATCATGGAATTTCAGGAGCCAGCCTGGCACTCCTGACCACAGGCCGTGAACACCAACCTCCGCCCTTTTCCCTGGGAAAAAAACCCCTCACCTTGCCTAGTTCTAGATGGGAGAATGTAGGAGCCCCTAGGCACTGTCAAAGCAGCCAAACTTGGGACTGGTGCCAGCTTGGGCCAGGGAACCATCCTGCGTGCCATGCAATTTCAGGAGCCAGCCTGCCACTCCAGGCCACAAGGCCACGAACACAGACCTCGGGCCTTTTCCCTGGGAAAAAAAAAAGCACTGGGCCTGCTTCAGGGGGGCAGATTGCAGGAGCCACATATCACTGTTAAACCAGTGCGACTTTGAAGTGGTGCCAGCTTGGGTCTGGGAACCATCCTGCATATCATGGAATTCCAGGAGCCAGCCGGCCAATTAGGCCACAGGGTTTGAAGACAAACCTCCGCCTTTTTCCTGCACAAACCAAACTCACCTGGCCCGGTACTGGACAGCAAGGTACAGGAGCCACTTGGCACTGTCAAACTAGCCCAACTTTCAAGTGGTGCCAGCTTGGGTCTGGGAATAATCCTGCGAATCATGGAATTTCAGGAGCCAGGCTGCCCCTCCAGACCACAGGCTGTGAACACCAACCTCGGCCCTTTTCCCTGGCAAAAAAACCTCACCTGGCCTGGTTCTAGATGGGAGATTGCAGGAGCCACTTGGTACTGTTAAACCAGCCTGCCTTGGCACTGGTGCCTGCTTGGGTCTGGGAACCATCCTGCATATCATGGAATTTCAGGAGCCAGCCGGCAAATTAGGCCACAGGGTTTGAAGAGCAACCTCGGCCCTTTTCCCGGACAAACCAATTTCACCTGGTCCGGTACTGGACATCAGGTTGCAGCAGCCACTTGGCACTGTCAAACCAGCCCCACTTTCATGTGGTGCCATCTTGGGTCTGGGAACCATCCTGCAAATCACGGAATTTCAGGAGCCAGCCTGCCACTCCCGACCACAGGCCTTGAACACCAACCTCAGCCTTTTTCCCTGGCAAAATAAACTCTCCTGGCCTGGTTCTAGATGGGAGATTGCAGAGGCCACTTGGCACTGTCAAAGCAGCCAAACTTGGGAGTGATGTCAGGTTGGGTCTGGGAACCATCCTGCGTGCCGTGGAAATTCAGAAGGCATCCGGCCAGTCCTGGCCACATGCCCCGAATACAAACCCCGGCTTTTTACCCACGCATACAAAACTCACCTGCCCCAGTACTGGATGGCAGATTGCAGGAGTCACTTTGAACTGTCCAACCAGCTCGATTTGCAAATAGTGCCAGATTCAGTCTGGAAGGAACCCAGGCCAGTGAGTTTTGTTTCCCAGGGAAAAGGGCCGAGGTTGGGGTTTGGGGGCGTTTGGGCCGGAGCGGCCTACTGCCTGCTGAAATTCCGCTTTGTGAAATATGTCTCCCAGACTCAAGTTACCACCACTGCAACGTCAGACTGCTTTGACAGTGCTAAGTGTCTCATGGCGTCTGCCATCAGGAACCTGGTCTAGTTAGTTTTGTTTTCAGGGAAAAGGGCCAGCACTGCCGTTCAGGGGCCTGTGGCCCAGAGCGGCCGGCTACACCCTGAAAATTGCGCATCGCGCCGGATATCTCCCAGATACAAGCTGCCGCCGCTGCAAAGTCACGCCGCTTTGGGAGTCTTACGTGCCTCCTGCAAACCTTCTCCAGCTGTCCCTCGCTGTTAAGGCTTTTTACTGAGGGAAATATTTCACTTTTTAAATTGCTGGAGGAATTTAAATTGAGGATAAGCCTTCTTTTCACCATATTTTTGGAGAATAAATTAAGGGGCAGAACTAGTTTATTTGCCGTTTTATCAGTTTCAGCAGAGCAAAGTGCCCCGGTTTCTCATTTTTACAGGTTCACTTGAAAGAAACTCTGTCTTTTTCAGCATTTTAAGGACTTAAATATTCATTTCCGGGCACTTCTTTCTGTGCCTTTGGACCAGCTATCTCAGAGAAGGGTGAGCCTGGCATGTACTTAACCCTTACACTGCCCAGGAGGTTTTTTTTTTCTTATTTCTGCTTATAATATAGATAGACCTAATTAGGACTCCTAAGGAGACTTAGGCTATTTACATTGTTAGTATTTCCCTCCACCCTACTTAGTCACACACAATGTACCACTCAGTAATCAGCAAGGAAAAATTATGTAAGTTAACAGCAAATTACCAAATTTATCTAGCTACGCTACCTAAACACAAAGTTTTACGTCTTACCAGTTTTCTGTTCTTCTGCTCCAAGTAGTTGCTGCAAAAAAGAAAGCACAGTTATTTTTCTGAAGAGCTTTCTTCTATAACCAGCCCTTTATTCCCCTTGAATTCAAGTCAGAGGAGCCAAACAGCTGCAGCTGCTCTGAGGGCTTTTATACCCGGTGGGATTTGCCCCCTCCCTTTTCCCGGGCACCATGGGAACGAGAGGCGGGCACAATCAGGGGTATATTAACCCCAGCCTGTGGTGCAGGGCTCCATTCCCTCTCTGGGATGTGCTGGGATAAGAGCTCTCCTCTCATTTCAGCGAAGAGGCTCTTTCAGCTTATCTCAGCTTGTTTTCAGCAGGTGTTTCTGGGCCTCTAAAGCAACAGAGGCTTTGAAGATACTGTGAAGGAAACAGCATCGAATACAGGGAGTATTTAAGTTTGTGGTTTTGGGTTTTGTGTTTAGGGGTAGTAAAGCACATTTGTAATTTCTGGTTTTGTTCTTGTTTTGCTTTGTAATTTTTTTAGGAGGAGCACAGTTTCCAGAGACTCCAGGTTGTGTCAAGTACAAAACTTTTTTTCAGCAGATTCATCATGTCACAAGAGGGATCTTCCCAGTCTCAAAGATGATGTATGAGGCTGAGGCTTCAGGTCAGTTGAGGATTGCGATTAGGAGAGAGAGGGTGAGCAGGTATCCAGTTAGGGTTTATAGTGGGGGGCAGGGGGTTTGCAGGCAGCAGGGTGAGAAAGGGTGTTTATTTGAGGGCCCCCCCCCAGAAGGCTTTTCAGAAACCTAGCAGAGGCATTCCCGTGTCTCACAGCACACAAGGTCATCCACTGCCCTCACAGGAATGCCATTTAACTTTGTCTTTCTCTAACCCAGGTGCCACTCATAATACCGGCCACACCCTTGGAATCAGGATGAAGCCGGAGCCTGAAAGAGCCAGGCACACTCAGGAGAGGGCAAGTAGCTGACTGTCTGGGATTTGGCCCACATAACTCTGTACTCATACTTTGGTTTTGATTTTTTTTTTTGTAGCTGACCGAGAGGCTAACAGGCGATCGCAGGCTCCTCCGAGGCAGGCTCCTTTCAGGTGCAACGTGGATTCACATCAGCAATCATCCAAAAGATAAGTCAGGAGCCACAGCCTGGAGACGGGACAATGGGAGAGCAGCAGGTTGGGAGTTCCTGGGACAGATTTAAAAATTAGCAGAGTGAAAAGCAATCTTCTCCAAGGGGCCTCTTAGAACAGCTAAAGGGAGAGGCTCTACTTTTGATGGCAGCTTTCAGGCAGGCAGCGCAGAACAGTTCCGGTCCACGTCGTGTCGTCCAGTGTGCCGTGTTACCTAGTGTGTCTTTGGGGTTCCTTTTGCCTTTTCCCCTCGAGGCCCTCACCACGAGCATAACGTGTCGTGTTTATCGTCCCCCTGTTTGTCACGTTCTGTGTCATGGGTGTCTGCACACGTTTGTGCCAGAGCTGCTCTGCCCTGCCGCATAGCCTGCCGCAACAGGACAAGTCCCGGGGACTCGCAGCTTGTGGGGGATTGCCAGACTCTAGATGATATTCCTAGATAGACACAAGATATTTGTGGAGTTCTCTTGCAGCCCTTTGACTTTTGTCCTCACGCTCTTTCAGATGCAGAGGATAAAATCCAGGGCAAAATCCATCCACCCATCCCAGGTGAGAAGGTTCCCCATAGCAGGTCAGTCACTGTTTGTCTCTGCAGGGGGTGTGTAAAAGAGTGACTCTTCTACAGCACTGTTTTTTTTCTTTTTAGAAAGCCAAGCTGGATATCAGCAGTCAAGGTGAGGCGGGCAAGGTGAGCATTGAGTAGCATACAGAAGCAGTTGTTATTGCTCAGCCCTCACTTTCCGGTGCAACTCTAAGCATCTATTTCTGCGCCGTAGGCAATCCACTCGGAGTACGCCAAGCCCCAGTGGGGCCCCAGCAGCCGGGCATTCTAAAGAGAACGGTGAGTAGCAGAGACGCTGGGGTTTGGCCAGTGTGCTGCGGAGATCACGCATTAATATTTCGTTTTCTTTAATGTAGCAGATGAAGAAACAACAGGAAGTTGTCGAACAGCAGCGCCAGCAGGAACTTCCCAGATATCGAGGCCACCTTCTTTTGTACATGACACGGAGGCGCATCCCCAGATGTCCAGGAGATAAGTAGAGGGCTACGACCCACAGAGGCGGGATGAAAGTAGGGCGCAGGGTAGGGACCCACCGGAGGGGTTTTTGAGTCCCCTTTGGAGGTGGGGGTGTCCATGAAGTGGCCCTTTAGGCCCCATAAAAGCAAAGCGTCCCTTTTGATGACAGAACCGAGGCGGGCAGGGCAGAGCAGTCCCGGTGTGTATCGTGTCATTTGTCTATCGTGCATTCTGTGTGTTTGGATGTGTCATGTCCTTTACCTTATGCCTTTGAGGGGCCTGTCAGAAACCCTGGCATCATTGTTAGCATCTGTGATCTTTGCATTCCTTGTCCTGGCACCAATGCCATAGAAGTTTTGACTCAGGAGCTCAGAGAGGCATCAGACTCTCTTCTCTCTTTGGAAGCATCCAGTCAGATGTCTTTTCAGGTCTTGTTCTGAGCTGTATGGACAGCTGCATCCTGCAAGGTTCTATTATGGCAGACTAGGACTTGTAAGAATGTGAGGACAGGTAGAGGATTTTGTGGCATCCATCTTTGCAGTTCTTGGAATCCATCCTTCAGTTAGCATCTTCTTCCTCCAGGTTTCTCTGAGCCTCATCAGCTCACCGCCAGTTTTACCTCGGTCATCTCCTTTTGCATTCTCTCAGGTTTTGCAGCCATTTTCCTCGCTAAGAGATTTCTCTCTGTGTCTTGTGCTCTTTGTTTGTTCCGTCCCGTCCGTCCCGTGTCACGGGTGTCAGCACACATTTGTGCCGGAGGAGCTCTGCCCGGCCACATAGCCCGGTGCAATAGGAGAAGTCCCGGGGACTTGGGATTTGTAATCTGGGGCGTAGTTGGAATCTAGATGGGGTTTGCAGATGGACACAAGATATCTGGAGCTCTGAAGTTACCTTGCAACAGTTTGACTCTTGTCCTAACTTTTTTTTCAGATTCGGATGGATTTAATCTGTGCCAGAGGGTGGCATCCCGGGTAAGAGGTTTTTTCTGAGCAGGTGAGGCATCATTTGTCTCTGCAGCAGAAGTGTATATGGTGACTCTGTTACAGCTCTGTTCTTTGTGTTTCATTTTAGGAAGTGAGTCTGGATACCAGCAGTCAAGGTGAGCAGTGGAGAGAAGTAGTTATTGCTCAGCTCTCAACTTCTGGTGCAGCTCTAAGCTTCCATTCTCGTTTGTGCACTTTAGGCCATCCACTCGGAGCGTGCCAAGCCCCCGTCACTATGGTGCCATCCAGGTGGCCTTCAGCAGCTGCCAAGGAGTTGCGGTGAGTGGGGAAGTAGGGAGGAGGAGCGAGGGTCCCCTCAGGTTTCAGCCATGCCAAATCTCCTCATCTCCTCTTACCCCAGGCACCCCCTGCGACGAACGGCCTCGGTCTCCAAGCGTGCCCGAAGCGTGGGGCCCGAGCAGCTGAGCATTCATAGGAGAAAGGTGAGCAGCACACTTGTGGGGTTTTGGCCGACGTGCTGCCAAGATTGAGCACTGATGTTTGGTTTTCTTTAATCTAGCAGTCTAAGAGACAACAGCCTGGTGACAGCAGCAACTTCCCACGTGACGAGGCGGCCTTCCTTCGCACCTGAGACCAGCATCCCCAGATGTCTGAGAGATAAGTAGAGGGCTATGACACACAGAGGGGATGAAAGCAGGGTGCTGGTTTGGGAATTACTGGGAGGGGTTTTTGGGTCTGCTTTGGAGGTGGGGTATGTTCATGAAGTGGCCCCTTAGGCCCCATAAAAACAAAGTCTCACTTTTGATCACAGTGCTGAGGTGTGCAGGGCAGAGCAGTCCTGGTGTGTATGCGTGTCACTTGTCTCTTGTGCATTATGTGTTGTTTGGATATGTCATGTCTTTTACCTTAGGCCTTTGAGGAGCCTGTGAGAAAGCTTGGCATCATTTTTAGCATCTGTGATCTCATTCCTTGCCCTGGCCCACATGCCATGGAACTTTTGACTCAGGAGCTCAGACAGGGATCAGAATTGCATCACTTTTTAGAAGCATCCAGTCAGATGTCTTGTCAGGTCTTGTTCTGAGCTGTATGGACAGCTGCATCCTGCAAGGTTCTATTATGGCAGACTAGGACTTGTAAGAATGTGACGGCAGGTAGAGGATTCTTGGGTATCCATCTTTGCAGTTCTTGGAATAAATCCTTCAGTTAGCATCTTCTTCCTCCAGGTTTCTCTGAGCCTCGTCAGCTTGCCAGCAGTTTTACCTCGGTCATCTCCTTTTATATTCTCTCAGGTTTTGCAGTCATCCTTCTTGCCTAGAGATTTCTGTCTGTGTCTTGTGCCCGCTGTTTGCCATGTCCCGTCTGTTCTGTGTCACAGGTGTCTGCACACATTTGTGCCGGAGCTGCTCTGCCCTGCCGCATAGCCTGGTGTAATAGGAAAAGCCCTGGGGAGTTGAAAATTGTAATGTGGGTTGTAGTTGGACTCTAAATGCTATTCCTTGATTTACTTAAGGTGTTTGCAGCTTTTGAGTTAGCCTGCAGGTGTTTGACATATGTTCTAACTCTCTTTTAGGTGCAGATGCCTTGCATCCATGGCAGAGCACCCCATCCTGGGTGAGGGGGTTCCCACAAGCAGGTCAGTCACCATTTGTCTTTGCAGGGGGAGTGTCAAGTGTGACCCTGTTACAGCGCTGTTCTTTGTCTTTATTTCTAGGAAGTATAGCTGGATCTCAGCAGTCAAGTTCAAGAAGGCCAGGTGAGCAGTGAAAAGTAGCCTTTCTTGTTGCTGAGGTCTCAGTTTCTGGGGCAAGTCTAAGTCTCCCTTCCCATTTTTGTGCCTTAGGCAATCCACTTGGCCCACATCAAGCTCCCATCCCCAACCGGCCGATGGATTTTCCACCCTTGTGAGCCCTGTCTTCCGGGTAGCTGTCAGGAAGCAGCGAGGAGTTGCGGTGAGTCGGGGAAGCAGGGAGGAGGAGCGAGGGTCCGCTCAGGTTTCAGCAAGGCCACATCACCTCCTTTCCTGTTAAGCCAGGTGTACCCCGTGACGACGGCGTCGGCCTCCAAGGGCGGCCGCAGCGTGGGACCTGAGGAGTTGGGCCTTCTTAGGAGAACGGTGAGTAGGAGACTCGTGGGGTTTTGGCCAATGGGCTGCCAAGATCAGGCACTGATGTTTGGTTTTCTTAAATCTAGCAGTGTAAGAGACACCAGCCTGGTGACAGCAGGACCTTCCCAGCCGGTGAGGCGGCCTTCCTTCTCGCCTGACACGGACCAGCATCCCCAGATGCCTGAGAGATAAGTCGAGGGCCACGACCCCCAGAGGGGATGAAAGCGGGGGGCTGGGTCGGGACTCCCGGGGTTGGGAGGGGGGGTTTGAATTGGCTCTGTAGACGAGGGTAGCCAAGAAGTGCGCCCTTAGGCCCCATAAAAGCAAAGTCTCACTTTTGATCACAGGGCTGAGGTGCACAGGGCAGAGCAGTCCTGGTGTGTATTGTGTCACTTGTCCTTTGTGTGTTATGTGTTGTTTGGATATGTCATGTCTTTCATCTTAGCCCTTTGAGGGGCCTGTCAGAAACCTTGGCAGCACTCTTAGCATCCGTGATCTCCACGTTCTTGGCCCGGCCCTCATGCCGTGGAACTTTTCACTCAGGAGCTCAGACAGGTATCAGAATTGCATCTCTTTTTAGAAGCATCCAGTCAGATGTCTTTTCAGGTCTTGTTCTGAGCTGTATGGACAGCTGCATCCTGCAAGGTTCTGTTATGGCAGACTAGGACTTGTAAGAAAGTAAGGAGAGGCACAGGATTCAGACCATAGGGCCCCTGCGCATTCATCTTTGCAGTTCTTGGAATAAATCATTCAGTGTAGCATCTTCTTTCTCCAGGTTTCTCTGAGCCTCACCAGCTCATGATCAGTCTTACCTTGGTCATCTAATTTTGCATCCTCTTGGTCCTCGCAGTCATTCTTCTTGCCCAGAGATTTCTGTCTGTGTCTTGTGCCCACTGTTTGTCATGTCCCGTCCTTCCTGTGTCACGGGTGTCAGCACACATTTGTGCTGGAGCTGCTCTGCCCTGCCGCATGGCCTGGTGTAATAGGAAAAGCCCTGGGGAGTTGAAATTTGTAATGTGGGCTGTACTTGGACTCTAGATGCTATTCCTAGGTTGACATAAGGTGTTTGCAGCTTTTGAGTTATCCTGCAGGTATTTGACATATCTTCTAATTCTCTTTCAGGTGGAGATGCAGTACATCTGTGGCAGAGGGTTGGGGTTAGGAGGTGCCGAGCCTTCTTAGGAGAATGGTGAGTAGCAGGCTTGTGGGGTTTTGTCTGATGTGGTGCCAAGATCAGGCACTGATGTTTGGGTTTGTTTAATCTAGAAGTCTAAGAGACAACAGCCTGGTGAAAGCAGGAACTTCCCAGGTGACGAGGCGGCCTTCCTTCGCACCTGACACGGACCAGCATCTCCAGATGTCTGAAAGATAAGTCGAGGGCTACGACCCACAGAGGGGATGAAAGTGGGGTGCTGGGTCAGGATTCCCGGGGCGGGGTGGGGGGGATTGGGTTGGCTGTGGAGATGAGGGTAGACAAGAAGCGGGCCCTTAGGCCCCATGGAAGGAAAGTCTCACCTTCGATCACAGGGCTGAGGTGCGCAGGGCAGAGCAGTCCCGGTGTGTATTGTGTCACTTGTCTTTTGTGTGTTATGTGTTGTTTGGATATCTCATGTCTTTCATCTTGGCCCTTTGAGGGGCCTGTCCGAAATCTTGGCACCAGTCTTAGCATCTCTGATCTCCACATTCCTTGGCCTGGCATCCATGCCATGGAAGTTTTGTCTCAGGAGCTCAGACAGGTATCAGAATTGCATCTCTCTTTGGAAGCATCCAGTCAGATGTCTTGTCAGGTCTTATTCTGAGCTGTATGGACAGCTATTCCCTGCCAGGATCCATTATGGCAGATTAGGACTTGTAAGAATGTCAGGACAGGTAGAGGATTCTGACTGTAGGATTCTTGGGCATCCATCCTTGCAGTTCTTGGAATAAATCATTCAGTGTAGCATTTTCTTCCTCCAGGTTTCTGTGAGCCTCATCAGCTCACCCTCAGTTTCACCTCGGTCATCTCCTTTTGCATTCTCTCAGTCCTTGCAGCCATTTTCCTTGCCAAGAGATTTCTATCTGTGTTGTGTCCCCATTGTCTGTCCCGTCCTGTCCTGTGTCACGGGTGTCAGCACACATTTGTGCTGGAGCTGCTCTGCCCTGCCGCATAGCCCGGCGCAGTACGATAAGTCCTGGGGCTTGGAGTTTGTAATGTGGGTTGTAGCTGGACTCTAGATGGGGTTTGAAGATGGACACAAGATATCTGGAGCTCTGAAGTTATCCTGCAACAGTTTGACTGTTAACTTTTTTTCAGATTCAGATGGATTAAATCCAGGGCAGAGCACACCATCCCAGGTGAGGGGATTCCCCGGAGCTGGTCAGTCACTGTTTGTCTCTGTAGAGGAGGCGTAAATGGTGGCTGTTACAGCAATGTTGTTTTTTCTCTCTTTTTAGGGAGTCAAGGCAGAGACCAGCAGTCAAAGCTGGGCAGGCAAGGTGAGCATTGAGTAGCTTACAGAAGCAGTTGTTATTGCTGAAGTCTCAGTTTACCGGTGCAGCTCTCAGATCTCCTCTTGTTCTTTTTTTTTTATTTTAGGTGGTCCACTTGCAATCTATCCTAGGCGAGCGTGCCCATGACAGGTGGGTGCAGGCTTAAGGTATTGGTGTGGCATACTCGTGAGGTTAGGGAGATTGTTTTCACAGTATCTCAGCATGCTTTTCTCCTTTGTTTCTTTGCAGGTGGTGTCACTGCCCTAGCCATGCCCAGGAACAGAGGGCAGGTGAGTCGCCGTTTAGGCAGGTTGACTCATAGGCGAGCGTTATGCAGCAGCATGCTGACCGTGTACTTTTTCTTTTTGCAGGTAACTTCCGGGCACCCTCCGGAGTCAAATCAAGATTTGAGGTGAGCCGGGCCAGGGGTGTGGAGGACTCCCGGGGGTTACTGTTTTTGAGGGCAATAGTCACGTTTTCTGTGTTGTCTTAGGTACCCCGAGGAGCCTCGTAGCCAAAGCTTGGAAACGGCAGCACCGAAGCACACACGGAGAACATCTCAACGTCCACGTCCAACCCAGGATGGATTTTGTCCGCTCCTATTCCAAAAGCTAAGTATCGGGGCCAGCGGTCGGGAGAAGGGGAAAAACCTTTACTATCACAGGGGGCAATTTCATGTCAGCTTAGCAGAGAGGTCTGTAGTGGGAGAGGCTCTCTGGAAGTAAAGGGGCAGGGTTTCTCCTCAGCCTCACCAGAGCCTTTGCCGGGCAGGGCAGTTCCAACCCATCCCCACTTTCTCACGAACTTTGCGTCGTCAGCCTCCTTCGACTCGACATCGTCACGGATCTTTCCCCCGAGGAGCTCGCCTTCAGGTCCGGAGCTATAGCCACGGTCGCCCGGCAGTCCGCTTCTTTCTCTAGGCTTACCGAGCCCTTCAATCATCCTCTTAACTGCTTTGGCAGTAACTTCTTTTAATGAGTTAGATTTCATCATCACACGCCATTGTCATAGGGCCTTCTTTCCTTTGGCATCATCAGCCTCCGGCTCATCTTGCGCTAGGAATCTCAGGTTCATCAGTTGAAAGCGCTAGGCAGTTTACAGTCGTCTCTGTGTTATGCCGTCTGCGTCTATGTCTTGTTGTCCGTGTCCGTGTTACGTAGTCTGTGTCCATTGTCTTCTGTCATAGGCCTTTGTTACATCTTGAGGCTTTACAGGCACTATTCTGTGCCGTATAGGCTGGATTTTACTCACATTCCTTCCCGGATATAGCTTATTCCGGCATCTTTACTTTTTACTCTTTGAGACGGGAAGGATTATACAAGGCGTTCTCATCCATCTTCCTTCTCGCTACCAGCTTCGGTAATGCCCTTTTTTCCACGCCATTCTTCTGGACTTTTAGAGGGAGCATCTTACACCCTCCTCACGTGATTGCAGTAATTCTATAGGTTCCATCTTCTCAAAGGGTATAGGGCTCAAGAATTAATCTTCCAGAGAGTTATCTCAAGTCCTGGCTTATATTGTATGTACCTATGTCCACTTATATTGTACATACCTATATTGTGTATACCTATGTTGGCTTCTGCTGTATGTACTTACACTGTACGTACCTAGCTTGGCTTATGCTGTATGTGCTTATATCGTATGTACCTATGTTGGCTTATATCGTATGTACTTACATTGCGTGTACCTATGTTGCTTTATATCGTGTGTACTTAGATTGTGTGTACCTATATTGGTTTATATCGTATGCGCCTATGTTGGCTTATATCATATGTACTTACATTGTGTGTACCTATATTGGCTTATATTGTGTGTACTTAGATTGTGTGTACCTATATTGGCTTATATTGTATGTACCTATGTTGCGTATACCTATGTTGGCTTATGCCGTATGTATTTACACTGTATGTACCTATATTGGCTTATATTGTGTGTACTTAGGTTGTGTGTACCTATATTGGCTTATATTGTGTGTACCTATGTTGTGTCTACCTATATTGGCTTATATTGTGTGTACTTAGATTGTGTGTACCTATATTGGCTTATATCGTATGTGCCTATGTTGGCTTATATTGTATGTACTTACATTGTGTGTACCTATGTTGCTTTATATTGTGTGTACTTAGATTGTGTGTACCTATATTGGCTTATATTGTATGTACCTATGTTGCGTATACCTATATTGGCTTATGCTGTATGTACTTACACTGTATGTACCTATATTGGCTTATATTGTATGTACCTATATTGGCTTATATTGTACGTACTTATATTGTGTGTACCTATATTGGCTTATATTGTGTGTACTTAGATTGTGTGTACCTATATTGGCTTATATTGTATGTACTTACATTGTGTGTACCTATGTTGGCTTATACTGTATGTACTTATACTTTATGTAAGTGCATTGCCTTCTATTGTGTATACTTACGTTGTACCACTTTTGGTTGGAGCTGCCCTGCCCTGGCATGTAGTCACAGTTAGGTAGAACAGTTATAAAACTTTACTGTTCATCTGTCCTTTATGGGATTTTGCGTAGAAAATTTATTGGTCCAGAGAGGGGACAAGTCCTAGCTGTCAGATAGCCACTTGTTGACCACTTGTTGTCTCACAGGTCCCCGAGGCTACCGATTTCCCCAGAACCTGCCATTTGACGTCAAGGAGCGGCAGCCAGAAGATGCATCGAAGCACCTTCTTCAACGTCTCAAAGAAGGGCACCGTGAACATGTAAGTGGGAAGAGCGTGTGAGAGCACGTGACCGTGTCTGTTTTTGTCAGGCAGGAGGATTTTTTTGGAGGCTCTGAGGAACGACGTTCCCGAGGAGCGGGGTGAACGAGTGCCGGGGGTTAGCAGAGTGGTTGGGGTGTGAGCCTGTGTGGCTTTGTGTGTAATCTGAAAGAAGTGTGCATGTGTGTGTGGGTTGAAGGGTTGTAACCTTGTATGACTTTTGCTTTTCAGGTTTTTCAATTAACTTGTAAATTTAGAATAAAAAATCCCCAGCCGGGGGTTTTTTTTTTTTCCCCCCCGGCTGGGTTTTTTTTTCCTTGGTCCCGGTCAGTCTGCGAGGCAACAATCATCGCCAAAGTTTGGGCGCGGACCGTCCAGGGACCGGGGTTTTCATCAGGCAGGACGACTTTTTTGGAGGCTCCCGGGAACCACGTTCCCGAGGACCAACGATTGCTGGGGTGAAATTTAGCAGTTGTGATGAGAGGGACGGTGAGGTTGTTTGTTTGTAAGCTGAAGGGTGTGTTCATGGCAGATGAATGTTGTTTTCTGTGTGCTTTTGTTGTTTTGGGTTTCCTGTAACAATAAATCAAGATGTAATGCAAATAGAAAAAGGTTATCACTGTGTGTTAAATGTGTGTTAAATGTGTGTTAAATGTGTGTTAAATGTGTGTTAAATGTGTGTTAAATGTAGCACTTCACTGTATTGCTCTGTATGTAAATTAGACTTTTACCAGCGCGTCTATGGATTGTATCTGCACTTGCATTTGTATACACCGTTTCCATGTATTTTGCTGATGTGTAAATGAAAACATTGATTTAATAAAGTTGAATCACCCCTAATAAAGATACCCCCTGCCCTTCCCTTCCCCCACCGTGGCTCCTGTCTTTTTTGGTGTGGATTTGTCATTTCTTTCCACTTTATTTCCTCCTTCTGCTCCTCACTTTACTTTTCTATTTCTAACTTAACTTCCATCTGTCTCTAACCCTTTGTTTCTGTTTCTCACTCTTTCTAACAGTCTCTCTGCTTCCGTACCTGTTTCTATCCGCTTCCTTTTGTTGTTTGTCCATTTCACTATTTCTGTCTGCCTGTATTTATTTTTCTCTCTTTTGTCTGTTCTTTGCACCTTTATTTCTTTACAGCTTTCACCCTCACCCTTCTTGGTTCTTCTTCTCTCCATGTTCTCCTTTTCCTCAGTTTGTCTTTTTTCCTGTTAGTCTTTTCTTGTTTCACTCCACCCCTAAGTTTTCCTTTTAACCCTAATCCTAACCACTTTCTTTACCCTCTAACTTCTGTCCTTCTTCAGTTTTCCCACCCTGCTTGTCTTCTCTCTGTCTCCTTTTCTCTCTGTCTTCTTTCCCCTCTGTCCATCTTCTTTTCCCTGTCTTCCCTTCTCTCCCTCTATTTTTCTCAGTCCTTTATTCTCTCGCTTTTCCTCTCTCTCTGTCTCTCTTTTCCTCTCTCTGTCTCTCTTTTTCTCTCTCTCTCTGTCTCTTTCTCTCTCTCTCTCTCTCTCTCTCTGTCTCTCTTTTTCTCTGTCTCTCTTTTTCTCTCTCTCTCTGTCTCTTTTTCTCTGTCTCTTTTTCTCTGTCTCTCTCTCTCTCTGTCTCTCTTTTTCTCTCTCTCTCTTTCTCTCTCTCTCTCTCTCTTTCTCTTCTTCTCTCTCTTTCTTTCTTTTCTAACTTTGTCTTCCTTTCTAGCTTTAGATTTTAAAAGCAGCAGTAAAACTTTCAGGCTCCCTGGGAGTAAATGAAAAAATAAAACATTTAAAAATACAAAACAAACCATTTACTCCCCGGGAGCCTGAAATTTTCTACTGCTGCACCAGACATATAGTTTTTCTTCTTTTTATATATACCCTATATAGGGACCACACCCCCTAATCAGTAGCCCCCACCCCTCCCCCAGACACCGCCCCCCCTACACAGACCCCTCCCATGCAGCCCTCCCACCCCAGATGCATCCCCCACCAAGCAGCACACCATCCCCTGCCACA
>JBBFKN010000206.1:0-80038 GCA_039654755.1 Calcarius lapponicus
TGCGACTGCAGCATGACGGCCTTCGGGGGGGGCCGGCTGTGCCGAGCGTGAGTGGGGGGCCAGGGGGCTTGGGGGGGCTTGGGGGGGGTCGGGAGAGTGGCTGTGCCAAGTTTGAGTGGGGGGCCAGGGAGGATTTGGGAAGCTCAGTGGGTTTTGGGGGCCTTGGGGAAGTGGCTGTGCCAAGCGTGAGTGGGGGGGCCAGGGGGTTTTGAGGGGGTTTGGGGGCTCAGAGGAACTTGGGGAGTGGCTGTGCTGAGCGTGAGGGGGGGGGCTGGGGGGAGTTTGGGGGGCTTGGAGGGCTGGGGGGGCTCAGGAGAACTTGGGGAGGCAACTGTGCCAAGTGGGTGTGGTGGGGCCAGGGGGGCTTGGGGGGTTTTGGGGGGGCTCGGAGGAACTTGGGGGGGATCAGGGGAATGGCTGTGCCAAGTTAGGAGTGGGGGGCTCTGGGGGGCTTGGGGGGCTCAAGAAGGCTCGGAGGGAAAACAGGGGACTGCTGTGCCCAGTTTGAGTGGGGGTGGGCTCTGGGGGGGCTCGGGGGGCTCAGGGAACCTGGGGGGTTCAGGAAGTTTTGGGGGTCTCAAGGACAGCTGTGCCCAGTTTGAGTGGGGGGATTTGGGGGATTTTGGGGGGGCTCCGGAAGGCTCAGAGGGAACAGGGAGGCTGCTGTGCCCAGTTTGAGCGGGGGGCTCAGGGGGATTTGGGGGGGCTCGGGGGGCTCGGAGGGAGCAGCTGTGCCCAATCTGAGTAGGGGGCACGAGGTGATTTGTGGGCACAGCGTGGCGCGGGTGGCTTGGGGGCACACAGGGGGCTCAGGGGTCCCAGGGGGGGTGGGGACACCCCACACCGAGGGGATGCCCCGTACCCCACACCGGGGGGAGAGCCCAGGACCCCCAGGAGCGAGCGGGGGGGGGGGGGGGGGGGCAGGTGGCCCCTTGTCCCCTCGGTGTGAGTCCGTGTGACCCTGGCACGGGCCGGGGTGTCCCCAAACGGGACAAGTGTCCCTCGCTGAGGTGGCTCCGCCCCTATGGAGGCCCTTAAGGAGGGCAGGTGGCAGCGCGGGTGCCACCTGTGCCCACCTGTGCCTGGCACGAGGGCTCCGTGTGCCCCCAGGGCTGTCGCAGCAGGGACACGAGGGACACGAGAGACACACGTGTCCCTGCCCCGGGGTGGCTCTGTCCCCTGCCCGTGTCCCCACGGCCCCTAACGAGGGGCAGGTGACAGCACGTGCGACACCTGTGTCCCTCACGGGGGGGGCCAGGACCCCCCATGTCCGCCCCCATGTCTGAGTGTCCCCCCCGGGGTCCCCCCCTGTGTCCGAGTGTCCCCCTTTGTCCCCCTGTCCCCCCCCCTCCAGGTGAGTCCCCAGGCAGCGCCGTCCTCTGCCCCACACCTGGGTGGGGGTCCCCGGGGGGGCTTTGGGGGCCGCTCCGTGGGCAGGACGCGGCTCCCGGTGCCCCGTGGGGCAGGACGTGCCCCCCCCCGGTGTCCCCGTGGGCTGTGGGGACACCGGCACGGGGTGGGGGCGGCTCTGCCGTGGGTCGCTGTGGGGCTCGACCCCCCCCGTGGGGCACGGGGACAGCTCCGTGTGGGGCTCCGGCTGTCCCGGGGGGGCTCCGTGGGGCCACCCCGACCCGCGATTGTCCCCGATTGTCGCCGCGGGTGCGGGGTCGAGCTCCGTGGGTCCGGCGACCCCTCCGGGGCTCCCCGTGGGGCTCCGGGGGTGCCCGGGGGGGGCTCTGGGGGGCTCTCTATGGGGGGAGGGGGGAGGGGGGGGGTCGGTCCGTGGGTTCCCCCTCGTGGGTCGCGCGTGGCCCCCTCCCCCCCCGGCCCCTCCCCCCCCCCGGCCCCTCCCCCCGCCCCCCGCCCCTCCCGCTGCAGCAGCCGCCGCCGCCGCCGCCCCACGGCCGCCCGCGCCCACCGCCCCACGGCCCCAGCGGCGCCCCCCGGCCCCGCCGCCCCACGGGCCCAGCGAGAGCCTCCGGCCCCACCCGCGCCGCCGCCGCCGCCCAGGCCAGAGCCCCCCCCCCGGCACAGCCCCCGCTTCATCCCCACCGCCATCCTCATCCTCATCCTCATCCTCATCCCTCCATCCTCAGCCTCCCGCAGCCCCCGCCCCACATCTCCCCCATATCCCCCCTCCCCACATCGCCCCACATCGCCCCCCACCCCATCCGCTCCATCTCCCCCCGATCCCGCATCTTCCTCCCTCCCCCCCCCCCCCCCCCCCCCCATTCCCGGCCCCACATCGCCCCCACCCCCGATCCCGCATCCCCCCCCCTCTCCATTTCCCACCCCCCCCCCATCGCTGCTGCTGCCCCACATCCCGCATCCCCCCGCCCCCATTTCCCAGCCCCACATCCCTCCCCCCCCACCCCGAGCCCCCCCCCCCCGGCCGGACCATGCTCGACCCCCTCTGAGCGCCCCCCGCGCCCCCCCCGCCCTGGCCCCCCCCCGCCCCGGGGCCCCCCCCGCGCCCCCCCCCCCGCATGCGCTGAGCCCCGGGGGGGGGATCAGAGCCCCCCGCGGGGGGGGCGCTCGGGACCCCCCGGCCCCGCAGCCCAGGGGGGGTCGGGACCCCCCGGGGCCTTTTTGGGGGCGCCGCTGCTTTTTTAGGGGGGGGAGCCGCCCCCCCCCCCAGCCCCATTTCGGGAGCATTTGGGCCCCCCCCAGCCCTGATTTAGGGGGAGTTTCGGGCCTTTCCCCCCCCCCCTCAGCCCCATTTTTGGGGGATTCGTGCCCCCCCCCCCCCGGCCTCATTTTAGGGGGTTCAGCCCCCCCAGCCCCTCTTGGGGTGATTGGGTCCCTTCCGGTTCTATTTTAGGGGATTTGCCTCCCCCAGCCCCATTTAAGGGGGGGTTTGGCCCCCCCCGGCCCTATTTTGGGGTTTCTCAGGGCCGCCCCCAGCCCCTTTTTCGGGGTGATCCGCCCCCCCCCCCCCCCCCCCAGCTCGTGGGTGGATTTTGGGCTCATTTGAGCTCCACGGGGGGGGAGGATTCGGGGACCCCCCCGGCCCTTTCGGGGTGACCCAGGGCCCAGGTCTGGGGGGGATTTGGGGTCTCCCCAACTTCAGGTTGGGTTGAACTGGGACTGCCCCCTCCCTCCCCATTTTTGAGCTGATTTGAAGCCCCCCCATCCCAATTTTGGGCTCGCTATCCCCCCCAGCCCCATTTAGGGGTTCAGCACCCCCCTAGACCCCTCTTTTGGGGCACAACCCCCCCTCAAACCCCATTTTAGGGTTCAAGAACCCCCCCCGGGGCCTCATTTTGGGGCACAACCCCTCCCCTCACCCCCTCCCCCCCATTTTGGGGTTCAATCCTTCCCAGACCCCCCTTTTGGGGTTCTCAATCCTCCCACCCCCCCTTTTGGGGGCTCCCCCTCTCCCTTCTTCCCCCATTTTGGGGTCTCACCCTCCTCTCTCCCCCCTTTTTGGGGACGCCCCCCTCCCTTCACCCCAGCCCCACATTTCGGGGTTCCCCCCCCTGCTCTCTCCCCCCTCCTTTAACTGGGGGCTCCCCCTCTCCTCCCACCCCTCGATTCGGGAGCCCCCCACCTCCCCACCCCCCCATTTTGGGGTTCAATCCCCCCTAGACCCCATTTGGGGGCTCTGACCCTTCTCCCTTCACCCCCCTCCCCTCATTTGGAGTCTCCCCCTCTCCTTTCACCCCCCCCATTTTGGGGGTCTCCCTTTCCCCCCCCCACCTCCACCCCCTCATTTGGGAAACGCCCCCCTTCATTTGGGGGCTCCCCCCTCCTCATTTGGGGACTCCCCCATCCGCTCCTCCATCCATTTCGGGGGTCCCCTTTCCCTCCCCCACCCTCACCCCCCCAATTTGGGGTTCTCCTCTCTTTCCACTCCCTGAATTGGGCACTCACCCCTCTCCTTCCACCCCCCAAATTCGGGGGTTCTTCTCTCTTTTCACCCCCCCAAATTCGGGGGTTCCTCTCTCTTTCCCCCCCCACAATTTGGGGGTTCTCCCCCCTCTCTCTCCCCCCCCCAAATTCGGGGGGCTGCCCCCTCTCTCCCCTCCTCCCTCCATCTCCATCCGGGGGCTCCTCCCCCCATTTGGGGGTCCCCCTCGCTGGGGTCCCCCGGCGCTGCCCGGATGGGGGGGGGTCGCTGAGGGGCCGATGGGGGGCCGGGGGGGCCCCGGGGCGCTGGGGGTGCTGGCGCTGGGGGCGCTGGGGGTGCTGGGGGTGCTGGGGGTGCTGGTGCCCCCCGCCCGCCCCGCCCGCGTCTCCTCCAGCCTCTCGACCACCCACCACGTGCACCACTTCCACGGGCGGCACGGCACGGCGCCCATCGCCATCAACCGCGCGCCCTTCCTCACCCGCGGCCACCACGGTGAGCCCTCATCATCCTCACCTTCCTCATCCTCACCTTCCTCATCATCCTCATCCTCATCCTCCCCATCGCCATCAACCCGCGCGCCCTTCCTCACCCGCGGCCACCACAGTGAGCCCTCATCATCCTCACCTTCCTCATCCTCACCTTCCTCATCATCCTCATCCTCATCCTCCCCATCGCCATCAACCACGCGCCCTTCCTCACCCACAGCCACCACGGTGAGCCTTCCTCACCCCTGTCATCATCATCCTCACCTTCCTCATCATCCTCATCCTCATCCTCCCCATCACCATCAACCACGCGCCCTTCCTCACCCGCGGCCACCACGGTGAGCCCTCATCATCTTCACCTTCCTCATCATCATCATCCTCATCCTCATCCTCCTCATCCTCCCCATCACCATCAACCATGCACCCTTCCTCACCCGCGGCCACCACGGTGAGCCCTCATCATCCTCACCTTCCTCATCCTCACCTTCCTTATCATCCTCATCCTCATCCTCATCCTCATCCTCATCCTCATCCTCCCCATCGCCATCAACCGCGCGCCCTTCCTCACCCACGGCCACCACGGTGAGCCTTCATCGGCCCCGTCATCATCCTCATCTTCCTCATCACCCCTCATCCTCATCCTCATCCTCATCCTCCTCATCCTCCCCATCGCCATCAACCACGCGCCCTTCACTCACCGCAGCCACCACAGTGAGCCCTCATCATCCTCACCTTCCTCATCATCCTCATCATCATCCTCATCCTCCTCATCCTCCTCATCCTCTCCATCGCCATCAACCTTGTGCCCTTCCTCACTCATGGCCACCCACGGTGAGCCTTCATTGTCCCCATCCTCATCCTCACCTTCCTTATCCTCATCTTCACCTTCCTCATCATCCTCATCCTCATCCTTTTCATCCTCCCCATTGCCACCAACCACGTGCGCCATGGTGAGCCTTCATCATCACCCACATCATTGTCCACATCATCCTCTTCATCCTCCTCATCATTCTCATCTTCATCCTCATCCCACTCACCATCATCCTCCTCATCCTCCCCATCGCCATCACCTGCCCACCCTTCCTCGCCCATGGGCACCACAATGAGCCTTCATCACCCTCAACACCATCACCTTCATCCTCCTCCTCTTCCCCATGGCCATCCACCAGGCCTTCCTCACCCACAGCCAGCTCAGTGAGCCTTCATCACCCTCCTCATCAACCTTCCCCCTGCTGCTCCTCACAGGGACCCCAAAACCCTCATCATCATCATCATCATCCTCCTCTTCCTCACCCTCAGGCTCCCTCAACTTCCTCTTCACCATGACAGGGGACACAGATGGCCTTCCTCCCCCTCTTCCTCCTCCTTCTCCTTCACCTCCTTCTCCTCCTCCCCCCTCTTTCCTCTTCCCTCCTCCCCCTCCTCCTCCTCACTGCCTTGGGAAGGTGGGACAGCCTTCATCCTCCCCTCCTCCTCCTCCTCCTCGCAGGAACTCCAGCCAGCCTTCCTCCTCCTTCTCCTTCTCCTCCTCTTCCTCCTGCTCCTCCTCCTGTTTCTCACCCTCCTCCTCCTCCCCAGCTGCTCGCGGGTACTTCAGCCTGGCCTTCCTCCCCCTCCTCCTCCTCCCTGTCACCGCCTCTTCCTCTCCTCCCCTCCTCCTCCTCGCTGCTCTCGGGAACCTGGAACAGCCTTCCTCCCCCTCTTCCTCCTCCTGCTCCTCCTCCTCCTCGTCCTTGCGCTGGGCCCGAGTGGGGTTTGGGGGGCCCCTGCGGGGTCTGTGCCCCCCCTGTGTGTCCACGCTGTGTCATGCCTGGTTTTGGAGTGGTTTTGGGTGGTTTTGGGTGTTTTGTGATGGTTTTGTGGTGTGTTCAGGTGGTTTTGGGGTGTTTGGGCATTTTTGTGCCTATTTTGGTGTGGTTTGCGTTTTTTGGGGTGTGTTTGGGTGTTTTGCAATGTTTTTCAGGGTGTGTTTGCATTTTTGGGGTGTGTTTGGCAGTTTTGGGGAGTGTTTGGCTATTTTGGGATGATTTGAGGATTTTTGGGTGGTTTTGGCTGTTTGGGATGGTTTTGGGGTGTTTTGGGTGGTTTTTGTCTGTTTTCGGATGCATTCTGGATGTATTTGCGCACCCTGAGCCCTCATGCAAGGCCATTTGGGGGGGTACAAGAGGGACCCCCCACACATTGGGGGGTCCTGATGGTCCCCACAGCCCCTCCCCTAAATTAGGAGGTCCCCCCCCCAGCTCTCAGAGCCCTCCCCATTCCTCAGAGTCCCCCTGGATGTCGTGGACCCCCCAAATTTGGGGTTCCCCATAAACGCCGGGGTCCCCCACCCACCAAAATTCCCAAACTCCGGGGTCCCTCCTGGACCCCCCACGTGCCCAAATTCCAGTGCCCCCCCCTCCAACCTCCTGAGCCCCCCTGCCCTGAGCTCGCCCCAGATCTGGCTCCCCCCAACCCCCTTTTCTTGCCCCTCTGACCCCCCGTTTTTCTCTCCCCCCCCCAGCGGGCACCACGTACATTTTCGGCAAGGGGGGGGCCCTGATCACCTACACGTGGCCCCCCAAATGACCGCCCCAGCACCCGTGCTGACCGCCTGGCCCTGGGCTTCAGCACCCGGCAGCGCGACGCGGTGCTGCTGCGCGTGGAGGAGCGCGGCCGGCCTTGGCGACTTCCTGCAGCTCCACATTGTAAGGGGGTGCTCAGAAATTGGGGTACGGGGGTGCTGGGGGGGCTGGGAGGGGCTGGAGGTACAGGGGGGTTTGGGGGTCTGGGGGTTTGGGGGATTTAGGGGGGTCTGGGGGGTGCTGCCACGCGTGGAGAGCGCGGCCCAGGCACGGCGACTTCCTGCAGCTCCACATTGTAAGGGGGGCAAAAAATTGGGGTCTGGGGGTGCAGGGAATCTTCAGGAGATCTCCAGGGGTTCCTGGACTTGGTGATTTCCTGCAGTTCTGCATCATAAATTAGGGGTTGGGGGCATTCATGGGGGTCCTGGGGAGGCTTGGAGGCTCTGGGGGCTCCTGGACAAGGCCGGGTTTGGTGGCTTCCCTCAGCTCCACAGCATAAGAGGGGACAAAGTTGGGGTGCAGGGGGTTTAATGGGGGTCCGGGGGGCTCCAGGCTTCCTGCTAAAAGCTGGATTCGGTGACATCCTGAAGCTCTGCAGGAGGGGAAAAAATTGGGGTCTGGGGGGGTTTGGGGGGTGGCTCTGTGAAAAGCCAAATTTGGCGATTTCCTGCATCGTAAGAGCGGCCAGAATTGGGGTGCAGCGGGGGCTTGGGGGAAGTGGGACAGGCACCCACCGGTGCCCCCGTGCCCCACCCTGCAGGTGCAGGGGGGCCGTGGGGGTCCTGTTCAACGTGGGCACCGAGGACATCGCGCTGGAGGAGCGGGGGGCGGCCGTCAGCGATGGGCGCTTCCACGTCGTCCGCTTCACGCGCAGCGGCGGCAAACGCCACGCTCCCAGGTGGACGGCGGCCCCCTGCACGAGCGCTACCCGCCAGGTACCCCCCGCCGCGCCCCGGGCGCCCCAGGGCCCCTAGAGACACCCCCAGGTATGGCCCAGGTGTTCCCCAGGGCTCCTGCAGATTCCACAGGTATCCCCCCAGGTACCCCCAGGTACCACTCAGGGCTCCCCCAGACACCCGAGGGACACCCCAGGTGCTTGGGGACACCCCTATGGCACCTTGAGGACACCACAGGGACACCCCTGGGACACCCCAAGGCATCTCAGGGTGCTCAGGGACACCCCTGGGACACCCTATGGCACCTGTAGGGACCCCAGGGCACCCCCAGAGCCCCTCAAGCCCCCCATGGCACCTTCGGACATGCCGAGGTCACCTCAGGTGCTTGGGGACACCCCAGAGCACTCCCAGGGCCCCCCCTAACGAGGGCACTAATGAGGCAGCGCTAACGAGGGGTCCCACGGCCACCCCCCTGCCCCTCCCCGCTAATGCCCCCCTAAAGGCCACATAAACCCCCCGAGGGCCAACCCCACCCCCACCCCGGTGACACCACGGCCAGGGGCTGGGGACATCAGCAGGGGCGTCATGGCTGTGGGGACACTGATGGTCACACCGTGGGTCACAGCGTGGTGGCACCACTGGTGACACCTGTGGTGGCATTAAAGGTGACATGATGGTTTTGCCACCGTCCCACCATAGTGGCACTGGTGGTGACATCTTGATCCCATCGTGGTTGACACTGATGGTGACAACGATGGTGCCACCAGTGATGAGGTCATGGTCCCACCATGGTGATATTGATGGTGACACCAATGGCCAGGCCAGTCCCATCATGGTGACACTGGTGACACCAGTGGCAAGGTCATGATCCTACAGTGGTGACACCAATGATGCCACTAAAAATGAGACTATGGTCCCATCATGGTGACATTGATAGTGATACCATTGGTGCCAGTTATGATGTCCCACCATGGTGACACTGATGGTGACACAAATGGCAAGGCCACAGTCCCATTGTAGTGACATTGATGGTGACACCAAGAGTGCCACTAATGACGACATCATGGTCCCATATCTTGGTGACACTAATGATGCCACTAATGATGAGGCCACAGTCCCACCATGGTGATGCTGATGGTGACACCAATGGCAAGGCCATGGTCCCACAGTGGTGACACCAACAATGCCACTTAGACCACAGTCCCATCATGGTGACACCAACAATGCCATTGAGACCATTGTCCCATCTTGGTGACACCAACGATGCCGCTGAGACCACAATCCCATCATGGTGACACTGATGGTGACACCAATGACAAGACCCACGGTCCCATCATGGTGACACCAACAATGCCACTAACAATGAGACCACGGTTCCTGTCATGGTGATACCAACAATGCCACTGAGACCATTGTCCCATCTTGGTGATACTAATGATGCCATAGGGAACACGGTCCCATCATGGTGACATCGATGGTGACATCAACGATGCCACTGACAATGAGACCACGGTCCCATCGTGGTGATACCAACGATGCCATTGGGACCACAGACCCATCATGGTGACACCAATGATATCATTGAGACCATGGTGCCATCTTGATGACAGCAACAATGCCATTGAGACCATTGTCCATCTTGGTGACACTAATGATGCGACTAACAGTGAGACCACGGTCCCATCATGGTGACACCAACGATGCCACTGACAATGAGACCATGGTCCCGTCATGGTGACATTGATGGTGACACCAACAATGCCACTAACAATGACACCATGGTCCAATCATGGTGACATTGATGGCAACACCAAAAGTGCCACTAACTGGTCACTAACTGATGACACCACGGTCCTATCACGGTGACACCAGCAATGCCACTGAGACCATGGTCCCATCACGGTGACACCAACGATGCCGCTGACGCCCACAGTGCCACCACAGTGCTGCCGCCACCAATGCCGCGGTGGCACCGAGCCGTGCCACGGTGACACAGCTGTGACGCCGCCACCGATGCCCCCCGCCGCTGCCACCCCCCGTGCTGGTGTCCCCGTGCCCTGCCCCGTGTCCCCGTAACGCTCTTCTCCTCCCTCCGAAGGCAGCGGGGACAGCGAGCGGCTGGCGCTGGCGCGGCAGCGCATCCCCGTCCGCCTGGGGCGGGTGGTCGATGAGTGGGCTGCTCGACAAAGGTAACGGCAGCGAGCGCCCCCCACACCTGGGCACCCCCCCACACCTGGGCACCCTCCCACACTGGGCGCTCCCCACACCTGGGCACACCCGCTTCGTGGCCGGCACCCAGAGATTTTGGGGTCCCAGGTGTCTGGAAGCCACTGATTTGGGGGGGTGTCTGTGGATCCCCCAAAAACCTGGAGGCTCCCACACCTGGGCACTGCCACACCTGGGCACCTCGGAATGTGGGGACTCAGGTGTGCAGGACCCACCAGTTTGGGGTCCCAGGTGTTCGGGGATCCCAGCATTTGGGAGGCCCGACTTTTGGGGGTCGCAGCACCTGGGCCCCACAGGTGTCCAGGAGCCACGTCCCGGAGGACCCCGTTGTCCAGGGACCCCCCAGGTGTCCGGGGAGGGAGCCCAGGTGTTGGGGGAGGAGCCAGCCCCTGCCCCGCCCCCTCATTACCTGGTTAAAGGGATGCTAACGCACCTAACGGCCCCCCTAAACCGCGCTGAGCCCAGAGCCCCCCTAAAGCCGCATAAACCCGCCTAAACCCCCTAACCCGCACCTGCCCAGCACTGCCCGGGGCCGGGGCTGCGCCAGGTGTGCACAGAACAGGTGTGCACCAGGTGTGCACCACGGCTGGGGCGTGCGCCAGGTGTGCACAGGACAGGTGCGCACCAGGTGCATGCCAGGTGAGCGCCAGGTGTGTGCCATGGCTGGAATTTTCACCAGGTGTGCACCAGGTCTGAGCCATGGCACCAGGTGTGCACAGGACAGGTGTGCACGAGGACAGGTGTGCACCAAGGCTGGGGTGTGTGCCAGGTGTGCATGAGGACAGGTGTACACCAGAGCAGGTGTGCACCAGGTGCGCACCAAGGCCAGGTGTGTGTGAGGAAGGCGCACAGGTGTGTCCGCCCTGTAGCCCCAGGTGTGCACAGGAGCCGCCGCCCCAGCCTCGCATGCCCCGGGCCTCGCCCAGGCAGGGTCCCTGCCCCTCCCCCCACCCCAAATGACCCAAAATTGGCCGAATTGAGCCCGAGCGGAGCCGGGGGCCGGGGGGGGCGTTGGGGTCCCTTTAACTGCCCGGGGGGGGAGGGGGGGTGGGGGGTGGGAGGGGGGGGCAGGGCAGCTCCTCGTGCGAGGCACACCCAGGTGTGCCCCAGGTGTGTGGGCAGGGGACGGTGGGGGGTGGTCGTGTCAGGGTGAGGCAGGTGGGGCAGTGTTGGGGTGTGCCAGGTGTGGGGTGAGGCCATGCCAGGGGTGCCAGGTGTGGGGTATGGCTGTGCCAAGTGTGCAGCTTCCCTGTCCATCCATGGGACAGTGTCAGGGTGACAGTGTCAGGATGAGCCAGGTGAGCTGGTACCAGGTGTGCCAGGTGTGTGAGCCCCCCCTCTCCATCCATGGGGGACTCTGTGAGTGTGGGGTGACAGTGTCAAGGTGATGGCACTGAGGTCACAGTGTTGGGGTGACAATGTCAGGGTAGTACAGGTGACACAGGTGACACAGGTGTGCCAGTGCCAGGTGTGCCAGCTGTGCGAGCCCCCCCTCTCCCCTCCAGGCCGGCAGCTGCCCCTCTCCCCAAGCTAGGGGGATGTGTGTGGGGGTGAGGTGACAATGCCAGGGTGACATTTCTAGGGTAGCACAGGTGACACAGGTGAGCTGGTACCAGGTGGGCCAGCTGTGCGAGCCCCCCCCTCATCCCTCCAGCTGCCCTTCTTCAACATCTGGGGGACGTGAGTGGGGGTGAGGTGACAATGTTGGGGTAGCACAGGTGACACAGGTGACACAGGTGAGCCGGTGCCAGGTGTGCAAGCCCCCCCTCTCCCCCCCAGGCCAGCAGCTGCCCCTCTCCACCAGCCGGTGGGATGTGCGTGAGTGAGGTGACATTGTTGGGGTGACATTTCTGGGGTAGCACAGGTAGTACAGGTGACACAGGTGACACAGTTGAGCAGGTGCCAGGTGTGCCAGGTGTGCGAGCCCCCCCCTCTCCCCCCCAGGCCGGCAGCTGACCATCTTCAACAGCCAAGCGCGCGTGCGGGTGGGGGGCCGGGACCGCGGCCGCCCCTTCCAGGGGCAGCTCTCGGGGCTCTACTACAACGGGCTGAAGCTGCTGGCGCTGGCGGCCGAGGGACACCCCCGCGTGCGGCTCGAGGGGGACCTGCGGCTCGTGGGGGACCCCCCCCCCGCCCCCCGCGCCCCCCGGCGCCACCCCCGCGCCCCCCGACATGGCCACCACCATCATGGAGACCACCACCACCATGGCCACGACCACCACCCGCCGCGGGCGCTCGCCCACCCTGCGCGACACCGTCGCCCAGGTAAAGCGGGGAGGGGGGAAAATGGGGGTCTGGGGTCTGGGGGGGATGGATATGGTGGGTGGGGGGGGGGTTAGGAGAGGGGGGGCACTGGGACAGGTAAATGGGGAGTGGGGAATTGGGGGGCGGGGTATGGATTGAGGGAGGGTCCTACCAAGGATGGGGGATGGGGGAAAAGGGGGTAAAAGGGGGGAGGGTCTGCAGGGAATTTGGGGGAGGATGGGGGGGGTCCCAAGGGCTGGATGGGGAGGGAGGGGCGCTGTGGGAAGGACAGGTATGGGGAGACTCCAGAGAGGGGCTGGATTCTGCACACCTGGGTGCACTCAGGTGACCCCGACACCCCTGCCTGGATCCTGGCGGGCTGTGGGGGGTTTGGGGGTCCCCAGGCCCAACGCTGACCCCCCGCTCAATGCCCCCCTCAGAACACAGACGATCTCCTGGTGGCCTCGGCCGAGTGTCCGAGCGATGACGAGGACCTGGAGGAGTGTGAGCCGGGCACAGGTGGGTGCTGCTCCGGGGCCCCGGGCACGCGCGTGTGGCACAGCCTGGCACGCGCGTGTGGCACGGCCACAGAGCCCGGGGCTCTTCCCCAAACCCCCGGTGGAGGTGTGCACACGCACAGGTGTGGGGGAGTGCACACACAGGTGTGGAGGAGCGCATACACACAGGTGTGGGGGGGCGAGGGTGTTGCACACGCGTGTGAGCAGGGAATGAGCCAGGCTGCTCATGGCAGGGGGACACGCGGGTATGGGAGCTGCTCACACACCTGGACAGGTGTACGCACACAGACACACAGACATACAGACACACGCACCTGCACAGGTGTGCACACACACACCTGAAGTGTTCACACACACCTGTATAGGTATGCACATACACAGACACAGCTGCACGGGTGTGCACACACCTGAACTGTTCACACACATCTGCACAGGTGTGCACATACACACACACACACACACACACACACACCTGCACAGGTGTGCACACACCTGAAGTGTTCACACACACCTGCACAGGTGCACACATCTGAACTGTGCACACACACCTGGACAGGAGCTGCTCACACCCACACAGACACAGGTGTGCACACACACCTGAGCTCACACACACCTGAACTCACACCTAAGCTCACACACACCTGAACTCACATCTGCCCCACAAACGCAGCCCCCCCGCACACCAAGGTGCCCCCCTTGCACACCCAAGTACCCAGGTGCCCCCCCTTGCACACGCCCTCCCACCTGTGGCCCCACCCCTCACCTGCACAGGAGTTCCCGCCCATTCCGAGCACACACCTGAGCCCGGGGGCTGTGCAAGCCCTGCCCCCACCCTCTGCTTCCCCTGACGGACAGACACTCGGACACTTGGACACTTGGACATTCGGACACTCAGGGAGGACCCCCTGATCTGGGGTCACCCCGTGTGACACCTGCGCTGTCACACCTGTGCTGCCACCAGGACCTCGGTGAGGACCCTCCCCCATCCCCAGTGTCACTCGGTGACACCCCCTGGAGACCCCCAAGTGTCACCTGGACCCTGGAGACCCTCCCGGACACCTGGGGCATCACCAGGCACCCACAGGTGTCACCTGGATACCTGGACGTCCCCCTCAGGTGTCCCCAGGACACTCTGGTCCCCCAAACCCCACTTGTGGGGCAGAGGTGGCAGTGGTCAGAGGAAGGGGGGAGGAGCGGGTGACAGACAGACAGACAATGGACAGACAATGGACGGACAGTGGACGGACAATGGACAGACAATGGATTGACGATGGATGATGGACAGTGGTCCGTGGATGGATGGACGAATGGACAGAAGGATGGATGGATGGATGGATGGATGGATGGATGGATGGATGGATGGATGAGCAGAATTGAGGTCAGATGCTGGATCTGAGTGTGGACAGACGTGTGGCCACGTGGCTGCAAGGGTGGATTTAGGGATGGATGGACAGATGGACGGACAGATGGATCAGGATTGGATGGACACAGCTGGGTTAGGGATGGATGGATGGATGGATGGTGGATGGATTCAAGGATGCATTCAAGGATGGATTCAAGAATTGATGGATGGATTTAGGAATGGACGGATGATTCATGGATGGATGGACGGATGGATGGATGGATGGATGGATGGATGGATGGATGGATGGATGGACAGATGGATGGAATCAAGGATGGATTCAGGGATCCATGGATGGATTTAGGGATGGACAGATGGTTCATGGAGGGATGGATGGACAGATGGTTCCCGGATGGATGGACGGATGGATGGATGGATGGATGGATTCAGGGATCCATGGATGGATTTAGGGATGGACAGATGGTTCATGGAAGGATGGATGAACAGATGGTTCACGGATGGATGGACAGATGGATGGATGGGTGGATGGATGGACAGATGGACAGATGGACAGATGGATGGAATCAAGGATGGATTCAGGGATCCATGGATGGATTTAGGGATGGACAGATGGTTCATGGAGGGATGGATGGACAGATGGTTCACAGATGGATGGACGGATGGATGGATGGATGGATGGATGGATGGATGGATGGATTCAGGGATCCATGGATGGATTTAGGGATGGACAGATGGTTCATGGAAGGATGGATGGACAGATGGTTCACGGATGGATGGACAGATGGATGGACGGATGGATGGACGGATGGATCCGAGGCTGATGGCCAATGGCCGGTGGCTGATGGCCGGGGGCCGGTGGCCAGTGGTGGCCGGCGGTGGCCGGGGCCGGCCGGGGCCGGGCGCTGGCGCCGCAGGGGTGGCCGCGGCACCTTCTCACCGAGTGTCTCTTCTCTTCTTTTCTTTTTGTTCTTTTTTTCTCTTTTTTCTCTTTCTCTCGTTTTTTGTGTGCTTTCCCTTCCTTCCTGCAATTTCTTTTTCCTCCACGCTAAAATCACCCGGCCCCATCCCGCGATGTAAGTTGACGGCAGCGCCGCGGTTTGCTCTTAAAACAAAAAACCGAGAAAAAAAAAAAAAAAAAAGTAGATGAATTAGCTAAAATCGCAAAAAAAAAAAAAAAAAAAAAAAAAAAGAAATAAGTAACCTAGAGCGGAGCTGGCGCGGAGGCGGCCGGAGGCGGCGGGGGGGGGGTCGGGGGGCGCAGCGGGGCGCGGCGGCGGGGGCTGACGGGGGTCCCCCCGTCCCCTTTCTGTCTCCGCAGGCGGGGAGCTGGTGCTGCCGGCGTCCCCGGGCCCCCCCGCGCCCCCCGCCGCCCCCCGCGCCCCCCCGGGCTGCGGCCCCGACTGCGACGAGCCCTCGGGCTTCGCCTCGGGGGAGGCGGCGGACCCCGACCCCGAGCCCGGCCACGCTCCCGGCCCCGAGCAGCCGCCGGCCGACGACGAGGACTTCGCGGGGCTGGGGGGCGGGGGGAGCCCCGAGGCCGCCGCCCCCCCGGCGGCCACGGCCGCGCCCCGCGGCGCCGGGACCGAGCCCACGGTGGCGGGCGCGGCTCCGCCCGGGCTGGTGCCGGCGGGCGAGCGGCACCCGCGGGAGGGCGCGGGCGGGGGGCGGCGCGGGGGGGGTTCGGCTCCTCCCGTGACCCGGCGCCCCCCCCGTGCCCCCCACAGCCGCGCCCGGAGCGGTGGAGGTGGTGCGGGAGGCGGGCGGCACCACCGGCATGGTGGTGGGCATCGTGGCGGCCGCCGCGCTCTGCATCCTCATCCTCCTCTACGCCATGTACAAGTACCGCAACCGCGACGAGGGCTCCTACCAGGTGGACCAGAGCCGCCACTACATCGGGGCCGCCCCCGCCGCGCCCGGGGGGGGTCCGGGAGGGGCTCCCGGGGCCGCGTCCCCGACCCCGCCCGCCGGGACCCCCAAGGAGAAGGCGGCGGCCGCGCCCCCCAAGGCGCCGGGCAAAGCGCGGCGCAACAAGGACAAGGAGTATTACGTGTGAGGGGGGGGTCTCCACGCGTGTCCCCCGACCCCCCCCCGGCCCCCGCCGCCATCCCCGGGGGGATGTCACCCGCCCGCCCCCCCGACCCCGCCGCAGCGGGGGCGCCTCTGTGGTCTCTCTCTGTGTGTGTGTGTGTCCCCCCCGCCCCCGACCCCGCCGCGGGAACCGGGGGGCGGCGCGCGTGGAGGGGGGCGCGGGGGGCGCGCGGGACCCCCCCACGTGGGGTGTGGGACCCCCCCCCCCCCTCAAACCGCTCCCCTTCCCAACCTCGGATCGGTTTTTTACCGCCCCCCTCGCCCCCCCCCCTCCCCGGGTATTTCTTTGGGTTTTTTTTTAATTTCGAGAGCCCCGATTGGCGTCGGGACCCCCCGGGGGTCCTGCCGGGACCCCCCAAAAGCCGCCCCGAATCCCTCCGAGCCCCCCCGGGCTGCCCCCCCCCCGCCGCGCACAGAGGAATACACGGTTCTATACTTCGTACAGCGGCTCCGCCTCTTCCTGCGCCGCCCCCGGGGCCCCCCGAATCCACCGGGACCCCCCAACCTCCCCCGGGGAGGGGTCCGAGCCCTCCCCTCCGCCAGGGGGCGCCTCCCCCTCCCCGAGCCCCGCCCTCACAATGACGTCATCCTGACGGCCCCGCCCTCTCCGCCCACCCGTGGCGCTTCCGCCCCGCGCGCGGGACCGGCGCGAGGAGCGCGCGGAGCCGTGACCCCGCGGTGACCCCACGGTGACCCCTCCGTGACCCCGCTCATGGACGGCGAGGGGGAGGCGGAGGGGGAGGGCGCCTCCGCCCCGCCGGGCGCCGCCGGTGAGGGGGCGGGGCCACGGGAGGGGGCGGGGCCCGCGACTCCGGGTGTGGGCGTGGCCGTGGGACCCCCGTGGGTGGGGGGCTCGGGGCGCTTTGTGGGCCTTGAGACCCCCGGAGGGGCGTGGGACACTTTGGGGGGTGGTCTGGGGGAGGGCGTGGCCGTGGGACCCCCGTGCGTCCTTTGGGTGTGTCCCGGGGGTGTGTCAGTCTGGGGCTGGGGGTCCCGGGGGAGGTCTGGGGGTCCCGAGTGGGTTCGGGGTTCCCTGGGTGGGGGTCTCACGCCCCCCCGATGCCCCCAGCCCTGCTGTACCTGCCGGAAGTGTCGGGGCTGTGTCAGTGCGAGGGGAGGTGGCTGTTGGGAGCTGTGGGGGTCCCGGGGGATCCCGGGGGTTATGTGGGGGTCCCGGGGGGGTCTCACGCCCCCCGGCGCCCCCAGCCCTGCTGTACCTGCCGGACGGGTCGGCGCTGCCGCTGCCGCTGGAGCCGCCCCCGGGCCCCACGGCCGCGGAGCTGCTGCGCCGCCTGCAGGGGGCGCTGCGCCTCCCGCCCGCCGCCGGCGACGCCCTCGCGCTGTGGCTGGGGTCGGAGCTGCTCGGTGAGGGGGGACAGGGGGACATTGGGGGGACATTGGGAGGGACAGGGGGACATGGGCACTGGGGGGACATGGACATGGCAGGGTCACAGCTTGTGCTGTGGTTGAGGTCGGAGCTGCTCGGTAAGGGGGGCCATGGGGACATGGGGACATTGGGAGGGACAGGGGGACATTGGGGGACAGGGGGGACATGGACATGGCAGGGTCACAGCTCGCACTGTGGTTGGGGTCAGGGCTGCTCGGTGAGGGGGGACGGGGGGGACACAGGGCCGTTGGGGGGATATGGGGGGACACAGGGACATTGCGGGGACATGGAGGAACAGGGGGACATTGGGGGGACAGGGGGACACAGAGGGGAAATGGGACCATGGGGCTGTGGGAGGGTCGTGGGGTCACAGCTCGGTTCTGAGCGGAGCTGCTCACTGAGGAGGGGACATTGGAGGGTCCCAAGAGGGACAGGGAGATGGGAGGATCCCCCTGGAGGATGGGGTGGGGGGGGAGTTCTGCACCCGTGGGGGTCCCCAGGTGGGTGCCAGCCCTGTGTCCCCCCCCAGAGGTGCAGCTGAAGCCGCGGCACCGACCCCTGCGCCTGGTCCGGCACTGGCCGGAGCTGCTGCTGCGCTTCAGCCTCGGCTCGCCCGCGGCCATCGCCCAAGGTGAGGGCCGGGGGGTCGGGGATGGACCCTTTGGGGACAGGAGGGTCCCCTCGAGGGTCCCGCTGACCCCCTGGCCCCCCCAGATGAGCCGTGTCTGCAGCTGCGCAGGAACGTGTTCTTCCCCAAGAGCCGCGAGCTGGAGGTGAGGGGGGGACAGAGGGGTCCCCGGCGTGGGGGGATCTATGGGAGGGGGACACGGGAGGGTTCAGGGAGGGGTCTGCGGTGCTTTAGGGGTCTCTCTGGGTGACCTGGAGGCGTCTGTGGCTCCCAGCTGCAGGAGGAGGAGCTGCTGCGGTTGCTCTATGAGGAGGCGCGAGAGCAGCTGAAGGGGGGGCGCTACCCCGTGGACCCCCCCGAGGCGGCTGAGCTGGGGGGACTCAGCTGCCGCCTGCGCCTGGGGCCCTTCGAGCCCGGCCGGCACACGGAGCTCAGCCTGCGGTCAGCAGCGGCCGGACCCTGCCCGCGGGACCCCCGCCCATGGGACCCCCGTCCTTGGCAACCCCTGGGACTCCCTTGGGGACCCCACCCAGGACCACCCCCGTGATCCCCCACCTGGGACCCTCCCACGCGACCACCCACGGGATCCCCTTCACCTGAGATCTCCCACACTGGGACCCCCCCATGGGATCCCCTCCACCTGGGAGCCATACCTGGGGGACCTCCACACCTGGGACCCCCCACGGGAACCCCTCGGGGACCTCTCCACCCCACGGGACCCCCATCCCCCGGCCACACGGTACCCCCTGACCCCCATGTTCCGCCCGTGCCCCTCCCGGTCCCCGTGTGACCCCCCCTGACCCCGCGGTGTCCCCCCCCCAGGCCGCTGCTGGGAGAGCTGCTGCCTCCGGGTCCTCCGGCCCGCTGGGGGGCGCTGTTCCGGCGCTCGCGCGAGCCGGGCCCCACCCAGCGGCTGCTCGAGGCGTTCGCGCGTGCGCCGGGCCCCGAGGCGCCCCCTGCCGGATTGTACCGGGACTTCCTGCGCCGCTGCCACGCCCTGCCCGGCTACGGGTGAGGGGGGGGACCCCGATTAGAGACCCCCAGGGGATAGCCCGTTAAGGGACACCCCGAAAGGGACACCTCAGTGGGACACCCCCATGGGGCACCTCAATGTGGTACTCCCAATGGGACACTTCAATGGGACACCCCAAAGGGACACCCCCCAGTTACACCCCTATGGGACACCCCCCATGGGACACCCCCCACTGATGCCCCCAAGACCATCAGGGAACCTCACCAAGACCCCTCTCAGGGACCCCTGCAGACCCCCAGATTGATGGGGACCCCCCCAGATCACCAGGGAACCCCAAAAGAACCTCCCGTGCACCCGCTCTGCCCTTCAGAGACATCCAATGAGCCCCGCAGACCCCCAGGGAGCTCTCCCAGGGACCCTCCAATATCTGAGCCCCACAAACTCCTCCAGACCCACAGTGACCCCCCCCCCAGGACTCCTTCTAGACCCCCAAGTTCCTCAGTATCCGGGATCCCCCCCAGCATCTCGACGCCACACTGCACCTGGGGCCCCATGAATTTGGGGGGGGAACCAGAATTTGGGATTTGGGGATGACCCAGGTGTGTCCCTCCCCACCTCCAGGTGTGCCTTTTTCCCGGGAGCCATCGAGCGGCCGTCGGGGGGGCTGCTGGCCCGGGGGGGGCTGCGCCCCGTCAGCGTGGCCGTGGGGCTCGAGGGGGTCACCATCATTGACCCCCGCCAGAAGGTATTGGGGGGGGTCTGGGGGGTGGATGGGGGTCAGGGGGCTCTGTGGTGACCCCCCCCGTGCCCCCCCAGCACGTGCTGCTGTCCCTGACGTACCCCGAGCTGTGCTGGGAGCTGGTGGGGGCCGTGGGGCAGGACGGGGACCCCGCGGGGCAGGAGGGGGACCCCACGGAGCCCCCCCAGCTGTGGTTGGAGTTCGATGGGGACCACGAGGGAGCCCCCGTGAACCGATTGCTGCGCGTGTTCTCCCCACAGGTGCGAGCGGGGGGGGCTCTGGGGGGGAATTTGGGGGGAGCAGGGGGAGGGTTTGGGAGTGCTTTAGGGGGCAGCTGGGTGGGGTCCCTGGGGGATCAGTTTGGGGGTGTTTGGGGATCCTGGGAGGGTCAGTTTGGGGGTGTTGAGGGATAATTTGGAGGCCCCAGGTGTGGGTTTGGGAGTCCTGAGATGATCTCAGGGGTGTTGGTTTGGGTATCCCTGGGGCGTGCTTGGGGTTCCCAAGGGGGTCGGTTTGGGGGTCTCTGAGGTGAATTTGGGGGTCCCGCGGGGGATTCCCAGAAGGGTTTGGGTGTGCCTGGGGTGGGTTTGTGAGTCCTGGGGGGTCTCTAGGGTGGCATCCCGGGGGGGAAGGTTGGGGGCGGTCCCAGGGGGGAGTTGAGGGGTTCCCTGGGGGGGTCCCGAGGGGTTTTGAGGGTCCCCGGGGGGGTCCTGGGGGGTCTCGGTCTGGTGCTGACAGCGCCCCCAGGCGGAGCTGATGAGCGCCCTCATCGAGTGCTGCATCGAGCTGGGCGGGGCGGCCACGCCCCCCGAGGAACAGGCCACGCCCCCCGCGGCCGCCGCGGCCACGCCCCCCGAGGCGGCCGGCGCGCGTGGCGCCCCCTTGCGGCGGCAGGAGAGCGTGACACGGCCCCGCCTGCAGCGCCTCGCGACCATCGACTACGTGCGGGAGGGTGCGACAGGCGACAGCGGGGACATCGGGGACATGGGGGACAGCGGGGACATTCGGGACATGGGGAAAAGGGGGACATTCGGAACTTTAGGGATATGGGGGACATCCGGGACATGGCGGGGACATGGGGGACAATGGGGAACATGCTGGACATCGGGGACATGGGGGGACATGAGGACACACACACATGGGGTGACCCCAGCTTCTGGGGGGTCAAGAAGGGGGACAGGAGGGCGGTCACAGGGACATGGCGGGTGGGGACAGGGACCTTGGGGGGGATCTGACAAGCAGGGGGCACAGGGTACAGGGTGGTCTGGGAGAACATGGCAAGGGGGGATTTGGGACACTCGGGGGTGACACAGGGAACTCCGAGGTGGTTCCTGCCCTAAATCCCACCCCAATGTCCCCCCCCAGGGCAGGAGCTGCGGCGGGTGAAGCCCCCCCGGCGCTCGGCGTCCTTCTTCAGCCGGGGAGGGGGCGGGGGCGGCTCCTACAGCCCCGTGGCAGGGGGCACAGGGGGGGCCAGCTCCGAGCAGGGCTGACCCCCCCCGAGCCCCCCAAACCCCTCCCAGTTCAGACTGGGAGCACTGGAAGCCCCCCCCTCTTTGTACCCACACCCCCCAATAAACTGCACTGCCCCCCCCCCCCCCGCCCCCTCTCCCTAGACGGGGTTTGGTGGAATTTGGAGCCTTTTGGGGCAAATCTGGGTCGATTTGGGGTTAATCCAGAGCAGTTTGAGGTGGTTTGGTACCAGTTTGGGGATGATTCGTGGTGGTTTGGGGCAGATCAAAGCTGATTTAGGGTGGTTTGCAACATATTTGGGGTGTTTGGAGTTAATTCGTGGCGGTTTTGATCTAGTTTGGGATATTTGGCTCTGATTTTGGATCATGCAGAGCATTTTCCAGCAAATTCCTGGGGGGTCTGAGGCCACTTTCAGTGGAGTTGGGACATTTTGGGGCCAGTTCTGGGGGGTTTGGGGCCCATTCCAGGTGGCTTGGGGTCCATTCAGGGGGGTTTGGGACAAGCTGCAGCACTTTGGGGCCAGTTCTAGGGGGTTTGGGGCCAATTCTGGGGGGTTTGTGGCCAACGTAGCCAAATGGCGGCCCCACGTGACAGCAACGGCCATTTCGGGCTGGGGACTCAGGGACACGCGTGTGTCACACTGGTCACCCTTGTCACACTTGTCACCTGTGTCAGGAGCTTCTGTGTTGGGGGAGTCCCCTTCTCATTAGCACTAACGAAACCTTTGGGACAAATTCCACCATTTTGGGGGAAGTCCTGCTGATTTTGGGGCATCGTTTGTTTGTCCATTTGGGACCTTAACAAATCCACCCAAAATCCCCCTATTTCACTATTTAACCCCATTTTCCTCCCTTTTCCCACCCAGCAGAGCTGCGTTTATCCAAAATATCACATTTTCTACCCTTAAACCCCACACGCTTCCACTCTGCGGCAAAACTGCCTCACTCCCGAATAGCTTCATTTTCTTAAGGTGCTTTTTAGAAATTTAAGGATTTTTTTAAGGGAGAACCGGTGAGAGTTTTGTGCTGTGGGAGGGGGTCGGTGTTACCGGGGCTTAAAGAACACAAAGAAACTGCTCTGGAATCCAACATTTACAAACTAAAAAAATGAAGAAAATATAAATATTTGATGGGATAAATTAATGTTTTGGAATAAATATTATCTGAGGGAAATCGTGAAGGACTCAGATCCCCCCCCCCCCCCCCCCTCCCCCCACTTCACGGGGCTGTTGCTGTGGGGAGGCGCCATTTTTGGGGGGAAGGGGGTTATGGCTGAATAAAAAAGATATTTTCTGTGGGAAGTAAGACATTTCTGAGGTAAAACGTGACATTTCTGAGGTAAATTTTGACATTTCTGAGCCAAATCGGGAACTTTCTGAGGGAAATTAAGCATTTTTGATACAAATCGGACATTTCTGAGGGAAGTAGGACATTTTCGAAACAAATAGGACATTTCTGAGGCAAACCGGACACTTCTTGAGGGAAATCAAACATTTTTGAGACAAACCAGACGTCTCAGAGGGAAGTGAGACACTGATGAAGTAAAATCAAAAGCTCCTGAGGGAAACCGGACATTTTCTCGGGGAAATCGGTCATTTTCTGACGGAAGTCGGCCATTTCTGAGGCAAATGACATTTTCCTGAAGGAACTCGGGCTTTTCTGAGGTAACACCAAGGAGAAAAGGGTGATTTTTTTTAACCGTTCAGTCTCTCCGGACGCGGCAGAGGTGACTCGGCGTTTCCCCCGCCCAATGCGGAGCGCACGGACCCCGCTCCCACCCGCGGCGCCGCCCCCGCGGCGACTGCGGCAAAGCCAAGGGAGGGGCCTGGTGAAGGGCAGGGTCCTCGTGTGGACCCGCCCACTGACGCCTCACTCTCGTATCCCTCCACGCGCGGATCCCTCCGCCGGCCACATGTCCGCGGGTCACTTCACACCGGATCCTTCCACCGGATCCTTCCGCCGGATCCTTCCGCGGCCGTTCCCGCCCCCGATTTTCTTTTTTTTTTTGCCTGTAAAATGGGCGTGGGGGAGGGGCAGAATGAAAGTCGGGGCTGTGGGGGAGGGGAGCGAGCCGGGGGAGGGGGTCTGTGCCCATTTAGCGGCGGTTTGAGGGGCCCCGCGGAGGAGGGGACGCGGTGAAGGTCTTCCCCTGTATGTGCCCCTTTCGTGAGGTAATTTTTGTGTGAAAAGTCGATAAAAAGGGTCGGGTTTTAAAAAGCTGGGAAGCCTCGAGGAAATGGTGAGTGTAGAGTGAAGAATTGAGGTGGTTTTGCATCAAAAATCTACAAAGAAAGGGAGCTACGGAGACTGGATTGGCAGCCTCCCACTTTGGGTTTAAAAGCGGCCATTTGGGTTTAAAAAGCAGCTGAAAAGCTGCAGGGTTTGGTTTAGTGGTGATTTTTGAGGGCAAAACTGTGTCCTGTGCCCCAAAAATGACTTAAACTCACCTTAAAGTGCTGTTGAGGCTCTTTAGAAGCAAAAGTGCTATCCTCCCTTAAAAAAATCCAAAACTGATTTTTTATTCTATTTTTTTTCTAAGAAATACTCAAGATTTGGTGAAGAGCGACTTTCTAAAAGAAAATGTTTTAAAATGACCTCTCCACGCTCAGCTCCTGAGGGAAAAGCAGTTTTTGGGGTGTTTTCATGCAGAAAACGTGAACTTTGGCCGTGTCAGAGTGGCTAAAATGATTTAAAAGTTTAAATTATGGCTTAAACCAGCTGCAAGTGGGTGAATTATTGCTGTACAAATGATCATTGAGATAAACCTTCCCTAAATTCAGGGTATTGCTGGGGGAGGCCTTTTCCAGCACCTGAAATGGGGGAAAAAATTACATTTGAGACCCTTAATGGTGGAATAGCCCAGAAAACAATTAATAACAATAAGGAAATATTTTCTCCCACAGGAAACGCCCCAAAAATGTCGGAACAGCTCCTCCCACACCCCCAAAATGCCTCATTGTTTTCGTCAGCAGCTTTAATTAGCCCCAGAACTGCTTTAATGAATGATAATTAAAGGTTTGGGAAGGGGGGTTGTCCCCTCCCTGCCAGCATTTTTGGGGTGTCATTTCCTGCTCGGAAACGCTTTAAAATGCCAAAAAAGTGCCTTAAAATGCTCCATAAAAAGCCTTAAAATGCTTCAAAATAGTGAGGGTTTATTCCCCTTATTGAAAACAGGGACTTCCATGACTCAGCATGGCCTGAAATGGGGTGAAACACAGAGATTTTCACGCATTTCTGTTGTAAAAAAAGGAAATAAAAATGGTGGCTAGGGCTGTGCTGTATCAGTGTGGAAAAAAGGGTTAAAAATGTTTGAGCCTTTTGGGGAACAAAAACTGGTGAAAATTGGGGCTTTGGGGTCTGTGTTCCCTCAAGAACTTTTTTCCCCCCAAGATTTGTGACCCTTTTAAGAAAAAACGGCGCCCTTTTGGCAGCGGCCCAGCCCCGTGACGCAGCAAAAGCAAAAACCAGAGTTAAATGAATGAATAAAAATAAAACAAAACAAAAAAAAACCAAAAAACCAAAACCCTAAAACCACCCGTGAAGGTCGAAGCGAGGGATTTTAGGGCAGAATTGGCCAAACCGAACAAAAAAAATCGCTGTTAAATTTAACCATTTTCGTGCTGGACCGCGTGGGGCGGCCGAAGGCCCAAGGCCGCGGGGGTGGGGGGGGGCGGGGGGGGGGATTAGTTTGTGAGGGGAAAAAATCGAAGAAAAGGGTAAAAAAAGTGAAATAATGAAAAAAGAAGCTTTTTCACACTGCGGGCGGTGGATTTGGGGGGGGATTTTGGGGGTTGCTGCCCTTTTTTGGCGATTTTAGGGACTATTTTTTCGCCCCCGCGGGGGCGGTGCTGGGCCGCTTATAAGCGAGGGCTCCGCGCCGGCTGCGCCCGGCCGAGAACCAGCCCCGAAACGGCCCAAATTCGGCTCAAAACCGCTTAGAGCTGCTCGATTTTATACAAAAAAGCTCCTAAAATGGCTTTATTTTCTACTGAGAGCTCAAAAAATGGCTTTATTGCCTACGAAAAGCTCTTAAAGCTGCGATATTTCATAGAAAGAGCTCCTAAGACTGCTCTATTTCATAAAAGCGGCTCTTAAATATTTATTTAAAGAAAAGAGACGAAAGCTGTTTCCTTTAAGGAAAACTGAGCTCTTAAAGCTGCTTTGTTTCTATAAAAATCCTTAAACTGCGGCGATTCCAGTAATGGGAAAAGCCGGGACAAGCCGGGGCACTTTTAATTGAAAAAAATGAATGAAAAACCTTAAAAAAGCTCTTAAAGCTGGTTTTTATTCAAACCGAAGCTTCTAATGCTGAGTTTTAAGAAATCGCTGCTTTCAAAGCCGATTTCTGGGAGAAAATGCAGCTCTCGCAGCTCTTTAATTCTTAAAATATCCTAATATGATATTTTCAAAAAGCCGGAGCAAAGCTGGGGCGATTTTAATTTAAAAAGAGCTTTTTAAGCTTCTTTATATTAAAGAAAGAAAAAGCGCTTGATACGCTGTTTTCTGCTAAAAAAGCTCCTAAATTTAATTCTATTTTTAAAAGCTCCTAAAGCTTTTTAAAAATGTAGTTTTGTCCCCAAGTGGGGCCGGGCCGGGCAGCGCAGGCGGGGCGGCCGGTTTGGGGTGAAATGCGGCATTTTCAGGATCAGGATGGATTGAGAGGAGCCAATTTTGAGGGAAGAGCAGGAAAACTGAAGAGTGAAGATGGAGTCGGCAGGGAAAGGAAAAGTTTTTCTTTGCAGTGACCCCATCTGGAGGGAAAAAAGGACTTTTTGGTAAAATGGCGGCAGTTGAGCAGGGGAGGAGCAGAGAGAAGAGAGGAAAAAAAAATGGAAAGACAGAAAATAGAACAAAAAAGAGAGAAAATAGAAGAAATCAGAAAAAAAAGGAAAAGAAAATAGAAAAAATCGGAAAAATAGAAATTGGAAAAAAGAAAATTGAAAAAGCGTAGAAAAAAATGAAAAAAGAAAATAGAAAATTATAGAAAAAAGAGAAGAAAATTGGAGAATAGAAGGAACTAGAAAATAATTAGAAAATTTGAGAAAATAGAAGAAATTAGAAAAATGAAAATCGAACAAATAGAAGAATATAGAAAAAATACTAGAAAAAAGAAAATAGACTGTAAATAAATAGAAAAAATACAGTTAGAAAAATGAAACTAGAAAAAAAGAAAAACCCAAGTGCTGAAAATTTGAGAAGATGGAAGTGAAAGAAAACAGGGGAAAATCAGAAGAGAGAAAATAGAAGAGAATAGAAGAGAGGAAAGAGAATAATCAACGAGGATTTAGAGGAGAAAATAGAAGCGAAAAATAATGAAAAAAAGAAGGATAAAGGGAGAAAAAGGAAGAAAAATCACGATTTGGGTCCCGGAGCCAGGAAAATTGAGGAATTTGAGGAAAATGCCCCAAACGGAGCCGGAGGCTGCGGCCGGGTGAGGCCCCACCCCCCTCGGGGGTTTGGGAATTTTGGGGGGATTTGGGGGGTTTTGGGGTTCTGTCGTTTCAGGCGCCGCCGCCGTCGCCCCTCCCCCTTCCCCCTTTTTCTATTAAACTCCCCAGAAATGGGGAAAACCCCCCAAATTCCTCCAGCGCCCTCCGGCTCCGCCGCTCCCGCCGGCGCCGCTCAGTAAGTGTCCAAAATCTTTTGTTTTTATCCCGACGGCGTCGCGCGGGAGGGGCCGGTGATAAAAAACAAAAAAAAAAAAAAGGGAGAGAAATGATAAAAGAAATGTTTTGTATTTTCTTTTTCGGGAGAGGGTGGGGAAAGAGGGAGGGGGGTGTCTCGAGTTTTTTTCCCCCTCAGGGAAGCAGCAAAACGCAGGGAAAAAAATGCAAAAAAAAACGGTGAGAGAAAGCCGAGGAAAGGGAAAAAAAAAAAAAAGGATATAACCAGAAAAGGCCAGTCTGCACTCAAAACGCGCTCAGGAGATTCCGGCAGGGATTTGAGGAGAAAACCCCAGATCTGGGGTATGCAGAGAAGTAAGAGTCGATTTCATTTCATTTTTTGGGGAGGTCGGTTTTTGGTGGGTAGGGGGCGGTTTTGGGGTGTTTTCCGCCCTTTCCGCAGCCGCAAGTGAGAGGAGTCAGCAGCATCAAAAAGAAGCTTTTTTGCCCCAAAGTGAAGCTGGAAGAGCAGGAATGAGGCTCCGGGAGCTTTCCTTAGGAAAAAAAAAAAGTAAAACTCCCCCCAAAACCCCGCGGAGGGAGGGGCTGGAGCAGGCGTGGGGGGAGGGGACAATAATCATGTTTTCAGGTTTTTTCTCCAAAACCAGCAGCAGGAATGCTTAATTTTAGACTTTTGTCCCCAAAACGAGTAAGTGTAGGAGCGAGCGAGGGGCGGGGAAGCCTCAAATTTGAGGCAAAACCCCCCCAAATCGGCGGGTGGCAGGTACCGGGTGCGCCCCTCCCCCACCCTGAGCCCCCCCCGGGACCCGCGCGGGTGGGGTGGGGGGAGGGGCGGCGGATTTGGGGCGATTTCGGCCGGTTTGGGGCGTCGGGAGGCGGGGGGAGCGCGGGAACCCCCCCCGGACGTGGCATGCGGGAACCTCCCGACCCCAAATTCCCCCAAAACCGGCGGAAAACCGCGACTTTCGGGCGGTTTGACCGATTCGGCCGCTTTTCCCCCCAAAACACGGATTGTGCTGACAGGGTGTGTGTGGGGGGGGGTCTCGTGGGTGTTTTTTGCAGCCCCGCCGGCCCTGCCCCCGCCAGAGGAGCCTCCAAGAGCCAGACTGGGGCAAAAAAAAACCCAAATCAGGGTCTGCAGGAACAGTAGGGAGCCAGAAATTGGTATTTGTGCCGCTTTCACCTCAAAATGGGCCACTCCAGGGATGGAAGGGGAGGAGGGGGAGCTTTGGGTTTGGCTGCTTTGCCCCCTCACCCAAAAAAACCCCAAAATTGCTAAAATTGCCTCAGAATGCGCTGCTCGTAGGGTCCGCCCCCAAGCTGGGAATTTAAACCAAAACCAGGGTTTCTTCACCCCCCAAAAATGCTTAGTCAGCTCATTTGCATGGTACCTTGGGAGGGGGAGGAGCTTTTGAACCATTTCCCCTGGATTTTCCCCCAAAGCAAAGGGATGGAGGAGCAGGTGTTGGGGATGGGGGGTTGGGTGTTGTCTCTCTCCCCTCCCCACAGTGACAGTGCCAAAACCGCCTTGATTCGCCCCAAAATGGACAATTTGCTCCAAAAAAAGGCTTAAAAACTAGAAATCCCCCCCAAAATAAGAGGCAGGAAAAGGTGAGCCAGCAGAGTAAGTACCGGCGGGGCCCCGGGGACGTGCCGCCCCCAAAATCCCCCGTTCTCGGCGAGGGGGGGCGCGCGATTAACCCAACATCCCCGTTTCGGAGCTAATTCTGCGCCGGGGGCGCGCGGGGGACCCAAAGGGGCCCTTTCTGAGCCCATTTTGCGCCCGGATCGCGCGGCCGACCCCAAATCCCCGTTTCTGACCTCGCTGTGCTCCACGGGGGCGGGATTAACCCCAAATCCCCCGAGCTGAGCCCGTTTTGCGCCCTCATTTCCCCTTTCTGGCCCAATTTTGCGACCGGGACGCGCCTGTGACCCCAAGTCCCCGTTTCTGAGTCTGTTTTGCGTCTGGGCCGTGACTCCGACCCAAAATCCCCGTTTCTCTGCCCAAATTGCGCCGGGGGCACGTGCTGCGCCCCAAACCCCCCAAACCACCCATTTTCGGGTGTGCTCCGGCCCCAAATTCCCCACATTTTGCCCCAAATCGCATGGGGCGCGGCCGGACCTGTTTTGGGGAGGTTTTTTTGTTTTTTAGTTTTCCCGTTTCGGGAGGTTTTTTCTTTTCCTGAGAAAACTTTTCCCCGTTTTCTCAGGTTTTGCTTTTTCTCCTCTGGACCCAAAAAGGCCGAAAAAAAAGCAAAAGGCGCCGGTGGTGGCACCCCCGGGACCCCCCGGGGCGGGGTTCGACCCCCCGCGGCGCCGCTGCTGCTGGCCTGGGGCCCTATCACGACAGAGACCCCCATATCGTGACAGAAGCCCCCTCATATCACGACAGGGAGCCCCATATCATGGTGGAAGCCCTCCTCCCCTATTTCTCCTCCTTGACTTGGGCATCTCAGAATCCAGAGGAAAGGGTGACCCCTGTATCCCAACAGGGACTTTATATTGTGACAGGAGCCCCCATATTGCGATAAGGACCCATTATTATGATGGGAACCCCCCTTCTTTTATTCACATGTTGCAACAGGGACCCCTTTTGGTAATAGGGTTGCTCATATCGTGACAGGGACCCCCTGCCCCTTGTTTTCCCAGAGCCCCACACCGGGTGACCCACAGTACCAGGACAAGGGTGTCCCATATCATGACAGGGATTGTCTATTGCAATAGGAACCCACATTCTGCAAGGTTCCATATCTCCACAGGATCCTGGATCGCTCTGGGTATCAAGATGGGACCCCCCTGTCGCACAGTGCTCCTGTATCGTGACAGGGCCTCTGTGCTGCTCTGAGGAGCCAGGACCGTGGGGGGGTGCTGTATCACTGTGAACCCCCCGTATCGTGACAGGACCACCCTGTCGCGACAGGGACCCCCAGTGATCAATAAACTGCAGAGTCCCGACCGGCCTTGTGTCGTCATTGGGGCTGGGGGGTGTGTGGGGGGGGGGGTGACTGTGCATATGACGTCATTGCCTGTGCCCCCTGACCTCATAGCAACGCCGGCTGGGTCTGCTTGGTGACGTCACCGCCCCTTCCTGCCGCGTGTCCTTTACAAGCCCCGCCCCTCCCGCTGGTTTTGGCCTCGGCCCTTTTTCGCCCCGCCCCTTCCTTATTCTTGGTCTCTCATTCGTTCCTTCAGGCCCCTCCCCAGCCCCTTATTGGCTCTTCCAGGCCCCGCCTTTTGCTCCTCCCACTTTCCACCCCCGTTCTCTTATTGGCTCATCAAGACCCCACCCTCTGCCTTTCATTGGCTCATTGAGGCCCCGCCCCCCGGGTCCGTCACCGGATCCTCCCGCCCGGCGCCGCCGCCGCTTCCTCCGGGCCCGCTCCGGCCCCGGGTCCCGCTCGGAGCCCCGGGAGCCGCCGGGAGCGCGGGCCCGGCCCCGCCATGTGGCTCTTCTCCCGGGACCCGGTGCGGGACTTCCCCTTCGAGCTGGGCCCGCCCGATGCGGATCCCGAGGCGGAGCCGCTCCCGGACCCCGCGGCCCCGGCCCCGCTCTGGCGGCCTGCTGCGGGGCCGCCGCAAGGTGGGGGGGTTGTGTGTGGGGGGGTCCCGTGTCCCCTCGTGTGTCCCCTCCCTGTCCCCTGCATGGCCTCGGCCCCGCCATCCCTGCCCCGAGTCCCTCCCATGTCCCCGCGACCCCCAATCCCCTCCGTGTCCCCACCCCCGGTGTCCCTCGGTGTCCCTCAGTGTCCCCACCCCCGGTGTCCCTCGGTGTCCGGTGTCCCCACCCCCGGTGTCCCTCGGTGTCCCTTTGTGCCGCCACCTCGCGCTGTCACCTGTCCCCACGTCCCCATGTCCCCCCATGTCCCCCCACCCCACCGTGTCCCCCATCGCCAGGTCCCAGATGTCGCCATCCCCGCGTCACCGCTGTCCCCACATCTCCATTTGTCCCTCGTGTCCCCCTGTCCTGTCGTTACTCCGGCTCCGCGTGTCCCCACAGTGTCCCCCCCTTTTCCCCCTGTGATATTCCCCGCGCTGTCCCCAGATTGTCCCCATATCCCCCCTGTCTCCTGCCTGTCGCGGTGTCCCCTGACTGTCGCGATGTCCCCAGGCCGATGGCGCTCCGGTGTCGGTGTTTGCCCACAGCCTGGGCCCGGGGGTGGATCCCGGTGCCACCGCGCTGGCCCGGGCGGGGCTGAAGCGGCTCCGCAGCCTCCGGCACCCCAACATCCTGGGCTACCTGGACAGCCTGGAGGTGACGGCACCGGGGACACCGCGGGGACAGTGTGGGGGGTCATGGGGACATGGGGGGACAGTGGGGGAGTCAGGGGATGGGCGTGAGAGGGGGGGGGACATGAAGGGATGGGGACGTTGGGGGGGGACATGCGGGGACATGAAGAGATGGGGACATTTTGGGGGGACATGGAGAATGGAGGGGGGACATCGTGGAGACAGGGGACAATGGGGGGACAATGGTGACAGGGGGAATGAGCAGTCAGGAGGGGACAGCTCAGGGAAACTGGCGGACTGGGGGACAGGGACATAGGGACAGGAATGGTGGGGACAGCGAGGGGGACAAAGGAGGGACACAAACAAGGACTTAGGGGACACAGGGGTGACAGGGACAGTGGGGGGACACGGAGGGTGACAGAGGGCGGCGGGGGTGACCCGGAGTGTCCCCCCCAGACGGAGCAGTGCCTGTACCTGGTGACAGAGGCCGTGACCCCCCTGCGGCGGCACCTGCGGCTGCACCCCCCGAGCGGGGACTTGGGCGAGCAGGAGGTGGCCTGGGGGCTGCAGCGGCTGCTGGTGAGGGGGGGTCTGGAGAGGTCTGGGAGGAATCTGAGGGGGGGTCCCTGAGGCCTTTGGGGGGACCCCAAGATCTGTGTGGGCCCAGGTGGGTGGGGGGATCCCCATGATCTTGGGGGGGGTCTGCAGGATCTGGGGGGATTCTGGGATCCGGGGGGGGTTTCTGAGAGGTTTTTGGCTCCTGGGTGGGAGGGGGTCCTGTTGTGAGGGGGGGGTTACCGATTTTGGGGGGTTTCTTGCCCCCCCCAGACGGCGCTGGCATTCCTGGGGGTCTCAGGGCTCGTTCACCACGCGCTGGGACTCGACGCCGTCTTCGTGGACCCCGGAGGCGAGTGGAAGCTGGGGGGACTCGAGAGGGTGGCGGCCACCAGCGAGGGGACCCCCACCCGCCCCCCCAGTGACCCCCCCCGGCCCCAGGACCCCCCCGAGCTCAGCGACCCCTCCCGAGGGAAGGGGGACCCCTGGTGAGTTGGGGAGGGGACATGGAAAGGGTGGGGGCGGGGGGTGGCACTGGGGGGGCTCAAGGGACCACGGGGGTCCCCTGTGCCCCCTCCCCACTGTCACGGCCCCCCCAGGGCAGGGGACATGTGGCGCCTGGGCTGCCTCATCTGGGAGGTCTTCAATGGACCCCTCCCCCGGCCGGGGGCTCTGCGCAGCTTCGGCAAGGTCAGGGACCCCCCCCCCCCCCAAAATCCTGGGGACCCCCTGGGCACCCCCAAACTCCTGGGATCCCCCAGTTTGACTCCCCCCAGACTTGTGGATCCACCTAATTACTGCTCACCCCCCAGAACCTCCCCAGGCTCAGGGGTCCCCCTGTCCCCCCACCCTTGGGGTGTCCCTGACCCCGTGTCCCCCCAGCCCTTGGGGTGTCCCTGACCCCCGTGTCCCCTTTGTGTCCCCCCAGCCCTTGGGTGTCCCTGACCCCGTGTCCCCCCAGCCCTTGGGGTGTCCCTGACCCCGTGTCCCCCCAGCCCTTGGGGTGTCCCTGACCCCGTGTCCCCCTGTCCCCCCAGCTGCCCCCCGGGCTCATCCCGCCCTTCTCGGAGCTGGTGGCGGCGGATCCGGGGGCCCGGCCGGGCCCGGGGCCGCTCCTGGAGCGGCTGCAGCGCCCTGGAGCCTTCCTGGCCTGTGCCCTGGTGCACACCGGGCTCTTCCTCGAGCACTTCCAGGTCTGCCTTCAGCCTCGCTTTATCCCTGTTCCATCATCCTCATCCTCATGTTCATTCTTGTCTTTTCATCTTCATCCCCATCCCTGTCTATTTAAATTCACGCTCATTCCTGTTCCTTTTTCCCATCCTTGTCATCATTCCCATCCCTATCATTGTTTCTTGATTCATTCCTTGACCCTCATCCTCATCCCATTCCCATGTTCAGTCCTGTCTTTTTATCCTCCCCTGTCCTTGTCTTCAGCCTCATCCTCATCCATGGTTCATCATCGTGCTCCTCATCCCCATCATCATCCTCATCCCTATCACCATCTCCTGATCCGTTCCTTGATCCTCATCCTCATCCCTTGATCGCTGCTTTCCAGCCTCATCTCTTTCCCATCCTTGTCCCTTCATCATCTTCCTCACTCCTATTCCTTCCTCATCTTCACCCCCATCATCCTTCCCATCCCCCTCCCCATCCCTGACCCCTCTGGGTGTTTCTGGGACCCCCTGGCAGGTCCGGGACCCCTCGGAGCGCCGGACGTTCCTGCAGGAGCTGCCGCCTCTCCTGGAATCCCTCCCGGGGCCCTTCAGGAGGCACAAACTGCTCCCGAGGCTGCTCGAGGCCCTGGAGCTGGGCAGCGCCGATGCCAGCGCCCTGCCCCCCTGCTGCAGGTGGGACCACCCCCAAAATCCCCCCTAAGACTTCCCGACCCCTGAAATCCCACCCACAACCTCCCCCAGCCCCCCTGCTGCAGGTGGGACCCCCCCAAAATCCCACCCACAACCTCCTCACCCCCACTGCTGCAGGTGTGACCCCCAAAATCCCCCCTAAAACATCTCTGACTCCTGAAATCCCACCCACAGCCTCCCAACCCTGCTGCAATGGGGCCCCAAAATCCCACCCACAACCCCCAAAATCTCACCCACAACCTCCCCGCCCCCTCTGCCACAGGTAGGACCCCCCCAAAATCCCCCCAGTAACCCCCACAGCCCCCTGGTGTCCCCCCTGCCCCCCCCAGGTGGCGAAGGTCCTGGACCCCCCCGAGTACCAGGAGCGAATCGTCCCCGTCCTCGTCCGGCTCTTCTCGTCCCTGAGCGGGGCCTGCGCCTGCGCCTGCTGCAGCTGGTGACTGGGAGCACTGGGAAGGACTGGGAGGGACTGGGAGAGTCTGGGATCAGATTGGGAGGGATTGGGGGGAGGGTACTGTGGGGTTTGGGGGGGCTGGAAGGGGTCCACGAGCTCAGAGGAGGTTTGAGGGGGTCCATGGGGGTGTGGTCCGTGGTTTTTGGGGTCCCTGGGGGTGTTCAGGGGTCTCACAATTCCCCCCACCCCCAGCTCGAGGAGTACATTGAGTTCCTGCCTGAGGCCACGGTGGATTCCCAAATTTTCCCCCACGTCGCCCACGGGTTTCTGGACTCCAACCCGGCCATTCGCGAGCAGACGGTCAAGGTGGGCCCCCAAAATCATCCTGGACACCCCAAATCTCCTGGGAACCCCCCCAAATCACTCAGGACTCCCAGACTTCCTGAGACTATTCCAGAAGTTACCTGGGGATCCCTCAAAACCACCTGGAGACTTTTCTAAAAATCAGATAACAAACCCAGCTGGGGAGCCCCCCCACAAATCACCTGGGTATTCCCTAAATGGGTGGGACTGAGTGGGGACCCCCCTAAAATGGGTGGGGCTGAGTGGGGACCCCCCAAAATGGGTGAAACTCTTCAATAACCTGGGAACCTCCTTCCCAATCCACCTGTGGGCCCCCAAAAAGGGTGGGACTCCCCCAACCACCTGAGCACCCCCAAATGGGTTGGATCCCCCCCCAAATCCCATCTGGGGGTGCCCCCTGACCCCCCCCTCTGTTTGTCCCCCCCCTCCAGTCCATGGTGCTGCTGGCGCCCAAGCTGGGGGAGGGGCGCAGGGGGGGGGAGCTGCCACGGCTGCTGCTGCGGGTGCAGGGGGGGGACGCGCTGGGACCCCTGCGCTGCAACGCCACGCTGTGCCTGGGGCGCCTGGCCCCACACCTGCCCGCCCAGGTGAGCTCTGAGACCCCCTGAACCCCCTCTGAACACCCCCCAAAACGCCCCCGCTGTGCCTGGGGCGCCTGGCCCCCCCATAACTCACCCAGGTGAGCTCCGCGACCGCCTGAACCCCCCACACTGGCCCAGTACCCATTTTCCCCTGTGCCCCGACCCTGTCCCCTCCCCTTCACTGTCCCCCCATGCCCCCCCAGACCCCATTCCCTCCCGTCTCCTGTTCCCCCCCCAGACCCTGTCCCCCTCACCCTGTTCCCTGTGTCCCCTGTCCCCTTCTCACTGTCCCCTCGTCCCCCCCTCACTGTCCCTCTCTCCCCCATCACTGCCCCCCTGTCCCTCCTCCACTGTCCCCGTCCCCCCTTCATTGTCTCTCTCTCCCCCTCACCCTGACCTGTCCTCCCCTCACTGTCCCCTGTCCCCCCCTCTGTGTCCCCCTCTCTCACTGTCCCCTGTCCCCCCCCATTGTCCCCCTCACTGTTCCTCTATCCCCCCCTCACTGTCCCCTGTCCCCCCTCTCTGTGTCCCCCTGTCCCTTCCTACTTTTCCCCTGTCCCCCCTGACTGTCCCCTGTCCCCACTCTCTCACTGTCCCCCCTGACTGTCCCCGTGTCCCCCCAGACCCGCCGGCGGGTTTTGGCGCCCGCCCTGGCCAGGGCCACCCGGGATCCCTTCCCGCCCGCCCGGGCCGCGGCCGTCGCCGCCTTCGCCGCCACCCACGGCTGCTACTCCCCCCCCCGAGGTGGCGGCACGGGTGCTGCCCCCCCTGTGCGCCCTCACCGTGGACCCCCACCCCGGGGTTCGGCAGCAGGTGAGGGCGGGGAGGGGGCTGGAGGAATCTGGGGAGGGGTTTGGGTGCTGGGGTGGGACCCAGAGGAATTGGGGAGGGGGTTCTGGGGAGGTGGGAGGGACCCAGAGGAATTGGGGAAGGGGTTTGGGTGCTGGGGAGGGAGACGGAGGAATTGGGGAGGGGGTTCTGGGGGGGTGGGAGGGACCCAGAGGATTGGGGAGGCGGTTTCGAGGGGGGTGTGAAGGGACACAGGAATTGGGGAGGGGGTTTTGGGGTCTGGGGAGGGACCCAGAGGAACTGGGGAGGGGGTTTGGGTGCTGCAGGTCCCGATGAAATGGGTTGGGGGTCCCATTGAGGGGGGGGGTCTCAAGGCAGGGGATGCTGAAGAGGCTCCCAGAGCAATTAGGGGGGGTGGTCAGGGTGCTGAGAGGGGGTCCCAGAGCAATTTGGGGGGGGGTCCCAGAGAAACTGAGGGGTTCCTTGGTGAGGGCAGGGCGCTATGAAGGGAGGGGGGGGCCAGGGGGTCTCTCACTGTTGGGCTCCCCCTGCCCCCCCCCAGGCGTTCCGGGCCATTCGGAGCTTCCTGGAGCAGCTGGAGGCGGCGGCCGAGGCCGGGGGGGTCCAGGAGGGCGGTGAGAAACTGCGGGGGGGGGGGGGGGGGCAAAAATTGTGGGGAGGGGGGTCAAAAATTGGGAAGGGGAGCCAAAAATTGTGGGAGGGGTTGGGGTCAAAAATTGTGGGGAGGGGGATAAATGAAGGTCTGGGGAATGGAATTGGGATGGGGTGAGGGAAGAGAGGGTGGAGGGACACGGGTGGTTTTGGGGTGTCCCCCCCCCGTGACCCCCTCCCCTCCCTCCCGCAGACACCCCCAGCACAGCCGCCGTGCCGGGGGGGGGGCGCGGGGGGGCTGGGGGCGGCCGTGTCCTGGGCTGTCACCGGTGTCACCTCCCTGACCGCCCGGCTGATGGGGGGTGAGGGGGGGGCGGCTCCCGCACAGGCCCCCCCCCACGCAGGGACCCCCGCAGACCCCGGCTGAGAGCCCCGCGCCCCCCCCAAAAGGTGAGTGACCCTCTTCCCCCGCACCCCCCAAAACTCCTGAGCCCCCCCAGCCTTGGAACCCCCCCTGACCCTTCATTTTGCCCCCCCAGAGCCCCCCAGCGAGGAGACCCCCCCCGAGGAGCCCCCCCTGGAAGATGCCGATGGGTGGGATGATGACTGGGGGAGTCTGGAGGTGAGTTTGGGGGGGTGGAGGTCACATTTTGGGAGGGGGGGGGTACAGTGTGACCCTCCCCATCCCCTCACCTCTGTACCCCCCCCCCCCCACCCTCTCAGGACATGGAGCTGCCCCGGAGCCCCCCCGCCAGCAGCCCGGAGGAATTGGGGACCCCCCCCGCAGCCCCCCCACCCCCACAGAGCCCCCCCCCAGCGCCCCTCCCCCAGCCGGGGGGGGTGATGAGGGCGAGGGGGGGTGGGGGGTGGGGGGGCGAGTGGGGCACTGAGGACGCCTGGGAGGCGCTGCCCAGCCAGCACGGTGAGACCCCTCCTCAAACACCCCCAGACCCACCTGGGACCACACCCCGAGACCCCCCCTGGGACCTCCAAGACTCCCCCCAGGACCCTCCAGACCCACCCTGGGACCCCCAGACCTACCCAAGACCCCGAGGACAACCCCAGAAACCCCCCTGGGACCCCCAGACCCACTCTGGACACCCCCAGACTCCCTCACCCTCGAGACATCACCAGAGATCTCCCCAAACCCCCTCCCACAGGACAGCCTGGGGTGCCCCCGTCCCCAAAAAAGCCCCTTGGGATCCCTCCCCAGGACCCCTCAATGCCCCTGAGGGTCTCCCCAGCCTCCCGGGACCCCTTCTCAATGTCCTTGGGACCCCCAGACCCCTTCAGTGATCCCCCAACACCCCCTGAACCCCCATTCCCTGGGACCCCCGTGAGACTCCCTCAGGGCTTCACCCCCCCCAACCTCTCTTTCCCTGTCCTTTCCCATGACACCCCTGTCCCCCATTTGTCCCCCTGATCCCCCTGACCCCCGTTTTTCCCTGTCCCCCCCCCGGTGACCTCCGTGTCCCCTCAGGGCCCCCCCCCGGGCCGGCGGCAGCGGGAGCAGCAGCGGCGCCGGGGAGCTCGAGGCCAAGCGCCGGGCGGGTCCCCGGGGCCCCCAAAAACTTGGGGGCTCGGAAACTCGACTGAGGGGTGGGGAGGGGGTCCTGGAGGAGGGGAAAGGGGGGTGAAAATCCCCTTTGGGGTTTTTTTGTGGGGACGGGGATCGGTAATAAAAACCCCCAGAGCCGCAGTGACGGCGCCCGGTGCAGGCGGGAATTTGTGAGGGGGACACGTGACAGCGCCGGCACGTGGCGCGGGGGGCGGGGGTCGCGCGGAGGGGAGGGGCCAGGAGGGCGCGGGGGGCTGGGGTCACGCGGCGCGGAGGGGCGGGGGCCAGGGGCCACGTGGCGCGGGAGGCGCGCGGTCACGTGGCCCGGCATGGCCGGCGGGGAGGGCGCGGGCGCCGCCCAGCGGCGGCGGCGGCGGAAGGAGGAGGTGGGGAGGGGGCGGGGGGACCCCGAAATTTAGGGAGGGGACCCCAGATTTGGGTGGGGGACACTTCACGGGGGGTGGGAATACCGGGAGGGGGTGGAGGGGACGGGGGGAGAGGTGACAAGGACACCCCGAGGGGAAGACACCAGAAGGTGGGGGGAGACGAAGGGAAGGGGAGGGGGGCCAAGAACCCCAAAAATGGAGGCGGGGGGGGACAAGGACAACGATCCCAATGGGGGGATCCCAGGGATGGGGGGGGGACATTAAAGTGGGGAGGGGTGGGGACACATTGGGGGACCCAGAAATGCGGGGGGGGGGCTTTAGGGGGGGTTCGGGTATTGCGGGGGGGAGGTACTGAAGGGGGGGACACTTGAAGCTCAATGTGGGGGAGGGGGTCTAAGATTGGGGGTCACCCATGGGGGTGGGGGGCTGTGGGCGGTGCCCAGGGATGGGGTTGGGGTCCCCAGGGGTGGGTTAGGGGTCTCCAAGGGGGGGTTGGGGTCACCTTTGGGCCCCCCCAGGACCCCAGGGTGCGGCTGTCCAAGGCCCTGAGCTACGTCCTGCGCCACGGGGCCGAGGGCCGAGGGGCTGCCCATGGGCCCGGGTGCGTGAGACCCCCAAAACTACCTAAATCCCCCCCAAAATCCACTCCAAAATCCCCAAAAATCACCCCCCAAAAAACTTACCCCAAAATACCTCAAAATTCCCACCAAAATCCCACAAAAACCTACCCCAAAATCTCCCCAAAACCCACCCCAAAATCCACCTTCAAAATACCTAAAAATCCCCCTCAAAACCCACCCCAAATAGCTCAAAATCCCCCCCCCAAACTCACCCCAAAATCCCCGAAACCCACCCCAAAATTTCCCCCAAAGCACCCCTGGGACACCCCAAACACCCCGTGGGACACCCCCAAACACCCCCTGTGACACCCCCAATGCCTCCTGTGACACTCTTTGGGACACCCCAAAATCCCCGAAACACCTCCTGGGATACCCCAAAAGCCCCCTGGAACACCCCAAATGCCCCTGAGACCCCCCCAAAGGCCCTGACGGGGGTCCCGGGGGGTGTTTTTGGGCTCAGACGGGTTTGTCGAGGTGGGGGCTCTGCTGCGGCTTGCGGCGCTTCGCGGGGGGTCTCGGAGAGCGACGTGCGCGGGGTGGTGGCCGCGGACCCCAAGGGGCGCTTCGCCCTCCGAACGGACCCGCTGAGGGTCAGAGCCAACCAGGGACACTCCCTGCCGGGTGAGGGGGGTCCCCGAAGGGTCTGGGGGGTCTGGAGAGGGGATTTGGGGGGTTTGTGGGGGTTTGGGGGGGGGTCCTCGAGGGTTGTGGGGGGGATGGAGAGGGGATTTGGGGGGGGGTTTATGGGGGATTTTGGGGGACTGGAGAGGGATTTGGGACTCTATGGGGGATTTGTGGGGGTCCCAAGGGGTCTGGAGAGCTGGTGAGGGAATTTGGGGGGGATTTTGGGGGGTTTATGGGGGCTTGGGGGGTCTGGAAAGGGATGTGGGGAGGTCTGGGGAGGCTGGAGAGGAGTTTTTTGGGGGAATTTATGGGGGGATTTGGGGGGGTCCTTAGGGATTGGGGTGTCTGGAGAGAGGTTTTGGGCATCCTGGGTGGGATTTGTGGGATTTTGGGTGTCCCGAGTAGAATTTTAGGGATCTGGGAGAGATTCAGAGATCCGGAGTTGGATTTTAGAGATCTGGGTGGAATATTGAGGGTCACAGGTGAGATTTTAGAGATCTGGGAGGGATTTTAGAGATCCGGGTGGGATTGTGAGGATCCGGGGTGGGATTTTGGAGATCCCGGGTGGGATTTGGGGGAATTTCGTGTGGGATTTTGGATGTCTCATGTAGAATTTCGGGAATCCCGGGTGGGATTTTGGTGATCCTCGATGGGATTTTGGGGATCCGCGGTTATATTTTGGGGATCCGGGGTTGGATTTGGGGATCCGGGGTTGGATTTTGGGGTCTCGGCTGCTCCATGGGGGCGTGTCCGGGGGGTCGCAGGGTGCCGGATCTGGAGCTGACCCCCCTGCGCACCCCCGAGGCGCTGCCCCCCACCCTCGCCCACGGCACCCGGGCGCCGCCTGTGGGGCCCAATCCGGGCGGGGGGGCTGCGCCCCATGGGGCGGCAACACCTGCACCTGGCGGGGGGGGCTGCCAGGGGACCCCGGCGTGCGCAGCGGTGAGTGACCCCCCCCCAAAAAAACCCCCCCCGGGATACCCCCAAAAATCCCCCCGGGACACCCCAAAACCCCCCCCAGGACACCCCAAAAATCTCCCCGGGATACCCCCCAAAAACCCCCCCGGGACACCCCAAAACCCCCCCCAGGGATACCCCCCAAAACCCCCCCGGGACACCCCAAAAACCCCCCCAGGACACCCCAAACCCCACAGAGACCCTGCACTCACCTGGCGGGGTGGACCCTGACATGCGACCCCTCCCCAAAAACAAACCCAGGGCACTCTCAAAGCACTCTCCCCCAAACTCAGCAGGGACCCCCTAAAACCCCCCACGGACCCCCCCAAAGCTCCCAAACCCCTTTGGCACACCCCGAATCTTCCCCAATAGCCTCCCCAAATCCCTTTCTAGGACCCCTCAAATCCTCCTCAAGACCCCCAAACCGCCCCCCTGAAGACCCCCAGACCCTCCCAAAGCCCTTCCGGACCCTCCAGAACCCCCCAGGGCCCCCCAAAACCGCCCAGGACCCCCAAAATCCCGAGGAATCCCCAACCCCCCCCCAGGACCCCCCCAAAATCCCCCTCCCCACAGGGATGAGGTCAGGACTCGGAGATCGCCATCATCATCAACGGCCCCCGGGCGCTCGGCGGGTGAGGGAGGGTCCGGATTTTGGGGGTGTTCCCGAGATTTGGGGGGGTCCCCGATGTTTGGGGGTCCCCCCCAATGTCCGTGTGACCCCCCCGGCCCCCTTCCCCCCAGACGGGATCCCCCTTTTTCCCGCTCGGCCAACGGGGTGATCCTGACGCCGGGGGACGCCCAGGGCCGGGATCCCCCCCAGATATTTCCTGCGGGTTCTGCAGCTGCGGCCGCACCGTGAGGACGGGGGGGGGACCCCAAAATTGGGGAGTGCGGGGGGGAAGGTCGGGGGGGTTTGGGGGGATCCCCAAAACTTGGGGGTCAAAGGGTTTGGGGGAGATTATTCAGGAATTTGGGGAGGGATCCTGAAATGGGGGGTGTGGGGAGGTCCCGGAGTTTGGGGGGGATCCCAAAACTGGGGGGAACTGGGGGGGGGCTGAGGGGGTTTTGGGGGGTCCAGGGCTGGGATTTGGGGGGGTCAGGGATTTGGGGGGGGGACCCGTTGCCATGGCAACAGCTCCTCTATTCCCCCCCTCCCCCCCAGGATGTGAACTGCCCCTGGACGGACCCTGGGACGAGGGGGGGGGGAGAGACCCCCGGATGAAGATTTGGGGGAGGGGGTCTGAGCCCCCCCCCCCCCCCCCCGCAGGAGGATTTGGGGGAGTCCGGCCTCTCCCCCAATAAGGATTTGGGGGGCTCTGAGCCCCCCGGGCCCCACAGACCCCAATAAAACCCCCCTGAGCATCACGAACGTCTCATGGCGGGGGTCAGAGCTCCCAGTCCCATCCCAGTGCCCCTAGATCAGATTTCACACAGAAATTCTCCTTTATTGCCGCATCCACCGGGATCTGGGTGGTCCCGGGGGGTTCCCGGGGATTTTGGGGGTCCCGGGGGGGCCCCTCAGCAGATCCCGCACGTTTCCCTGCGGCCGAAGCGGCGCCGCCGGGGCTCGAGGCTCCGCCGCAGCTCCTCATCCTCCTCCAGCGCCCTGCGGGGGTCGGGGGGCGTCGGGCAGGGGGAGGGACCCCCAAAAAACCCCCCGGGACCCCCCCCAGGATCCCCCCGACCCCTCCCCATCCACCCCAGGACCCCCGGACACCCCCAAACCCCCCCAGGAGCTCCCTGAGACCCCCAAAGCCCTCCCGGGACCCCTCAGGACCCCCCCAAAGCCGCCGGGGCCCCTCCCCCGCTGTCCCCGCGGTGTCCCCCGGTGTCCCCACCGGCTCTCGCGGCGGTGCCGGTCCCGCACCAGCCGGTCCCGCCGGTTCACCAGTGCCACCAGTTCCTCCAGTAAGAGCTGCTCGCGCTCGCGCTGCGCCGGCGGCTTCTGCCACTCTGGGGAGGGTCCCCAAAAAGGTCCCCAAAATGTCCCCAAACCCCTTTGTCCCCCCTCTGGTGGCTCCTTCTGTGCCAGGCACCCGCCGTGTTCATGTCCCCAAATGTCCCCAAGTGTTCCCAATGTCCCCCTGTCCCACCCGATGTCCCCACAAATGTCCTCCTGCCATCCCCAATGTCCCCATCCCACCCTTTGTCCCTGATGTCCCCCCCTCCTCTTCTGTCCCCGATGTGTCCACAATGTCCCCTCCATGTCCCCAGTATCCTCTCAATGTCCCACTGGCCTCCTGCTCCCAATGTCCCCAGTGTCCCCTCGATGTTCCTGTGTCCTCGCGATGTCCCCAATGTTCCCAGTGTCCCCTCGATGTCCCCTCAATGTCCCGCCTGTCCCCAGTGTCTCCCCGATGTCCTGATGTCCCCAATGTCCCCTCAATGCCCCGCTGGCCCCCTGTTCCCAATGTCCCCCCCCGTCCCCAGTGTCCCCTCCATGTCCCCCTGTCCCTAATGTCCCTCCCTGTCCCCAGTGCCCCCCTCTGTCCCCAGTGTCCCCTCAATGTCCCCAATGTTCCCCCATCCCCAATGTCCCCCTGTCCCCATTGTCGCACCCTCTGTCCCCAATGTCCCCACTGTCCCCAGTGTCCCCCTGTCCCCATTGTCGCACCCTCTGTCCCCAGCAGCCCCCGCAGCTCCCGGCTCAGCAGCTCAAAGCGCCGCTCCAGGTCCCGCTCCTGCGCCCTGGGGGTGACACGAGGGGACAAAAAAGGGACAAAAGGGGACAAGGAGGTGTCACCGGGGCTGGCAGAGCCCCCCGGCAGCGTCTCGGACACCGGAGCGAGGGGGAGGCACAGGGAGGGGACACGGGGCGGGGGTGGCGATGTCGCCGCGGTGTCGCCGCCGCTGTCCCCTCACAGCAGCTGCAGCTGGTCCTGTCGCCGCACCAGCAAATTCCTCTGCTGCACCAGCGAGAACCAGTCCCGGAGCAGCCGCTCCTCGCGGGCGGGGTCCGCGCCTGGGGACACGGGACAGCGGGGACGTTGGGGACAATGGGGACATTCGGGATATTGGGGGGATTGGGAGCATCAGGGACATTGGAGGGGATTGGGGACGTTGGGGACATTGGGTGAACATGGGGACATGGGGGCATCAGGGACATTGGGAACATCGGGGAGACTGGGGACAGTGGGGGATATTGGGGACACTGGGGACAGAGGGAACATTGGGGGACATGGGGAAATTGGGAACATTGGGGACATCAGGGACATGGGGGATATTGAGGACATTGGTGGGACATTGGGGACATTGTGGGCCACGTGCCCTCGATGTCCCCATGATGTCCCCTGGTGTCCCTCTTTTGCCCTGTCCTCAATGCCCAATGTCACCAATGCCCCCTCGCTGTCCCCATATCCTCGTCCCCCTTTCCCCAACGTCCCCCTGTCCTTGCTGTCCCCCTCAATGTCCCCAATGTCCCCATGTCCCCTCACCGCTGTCCATCAGCTCCCGCAGTTCCCGCTCCAGCGCCGGGGCCTGAGCGTCCAACCGGGCCTGCTCCTGCTCCAGGGCCAGCAGCTCGGCTGTCACCCACTGTCCCTGTCACCATGGGGACACCGGTGTCACCTCTGTGTCACCCCTGTGTCACCCACTGTCCCTGTCACCGTGGGGACATCGGTGTCACCTCTGTGTCACCCGCAGCTGTCCCTGCCCTCCCCCATTGTCCCCCAATGTCCCCATGTCCCCCAATGTCCCCATGTCCCCCATTGTCCCCATGTCCCCCCCGTGTCCCCATTGTCCCCAATGTCCCCCCGTGTCCCCATTGTCCCCATGTCCCCCCCGTGTCCCCTTACCCCGCTCTCCTCCTCGGGGGTCTCCGGGGGCTCCCTGGGGGTCTCGGGGGGGGCACACGGGGGTGGCCCCGCCTCCCCCCCGGCCCCGCCCCCCCCGCGCCCCCCCCAGCGCTCACCGGAGGGGGGGAGGGGCGGGGGGGGGTCCCGATGTCACCCTGGGGACAGAGGGGGGGGTCAGGGGGGGTCGGGGGGGGGTCTCAGGGGAGTCTCTGGTGGGAGGGGGGGTCTCACCTTCGGGGGGGGGTCCCGCAGGCGGGAGAAGCTCCTGGAGCGGGGGGGGGGCGTGGGGAGACCCCTCCCCACCCCCGCGGGCCGGGGGGAGCGGGGGGGGGGCTCCGGCACAGCCGCCCCCTCCCCAAAGGCTGGGGGGGCGTCCTGGGGGGGCTCCCCCTCAACGGGGCCGAGCTGGGGGTCCTGGGGGGGGGCTCCCCCCCCCCCTTCAAAGTCTCGGTTTGGGGGTCCCGGGGGGGGCTGGGCGGGGGCCCCCCCTCGGCTGTGTCAGTGGGGGGGTCCTGGGGGGGCTCCCCCTCCCTGGGGGGGTCTGGGGGCGCCCCGCACTCGATGAGGCCGAGCTGGGGGGGGTCTGGGGGGGTCTCCCCCTGCTCCGCGTCCATCTGGGGGGGGTCTGGGGGGGGTTTCTTGGGGCCGCCCCTCGCTGACGCCGATTTGGGGTTCCAGGGGGGGTCCCCGTTGGGGTCTCTGGGGGGATCTGGGGGGGCTCTTGGGGCTCCTCCTCAATGGAGCCGCTCTGGGGGCGTGGGGGGGGTCCCCGGGGGGGGTCGTTTGGGGCCTCCCCTCGATGACGTCACTCTGAAAGTCCGGGGGAGTCCTCTGGGGGGGTCATTTGGGGCCCCTCCTCGATGACGTCACTCCGAAGGTCCGGGGGGGGTCCTCGGGGGGGTCATTTGGGGCCCCCCCTTGGTGACGTCACTCGGTGATTCCGGGGGTCTTCCCTCCTCACTGGAGCCGCTCTGGGGGGTCCCGGGGGGTCTCTTGGGGCCCCCCCTCGGTGGAGCCGCTCCGGGGGTCCGGGGGGGTCCCCGGGGGGGGTCCCCAGGAGCGCTCGGACCTGGCTGAGGAAGGTCATGACCCCCAGGCTGTCGGGGGTCTCCATGTCCGAGGGGTCCAGGAGCCGCGGGACCCCCAGGGCAGCGAAGGCATCGAAGGCCTGGGGGGGGGGGTGGATTTGGTGGGGGGGTCAAGGTGGGGGGGGACCCCCAAGCCTGCAGCCCCCCCGGGCCCCCCAGCCCCCCCCCACGCACCCGTTTGTTGTTGCCCCCGGTGGTCCCGGGGGTCCAGAGCGTCGAAATCGCTGCGGGGGGGGGGGGGGGGGGGGACATTGGGGGGGGGGTTTGGTCACTGCGGGGGTCCCCAAGTGACCCAACCCCCCCCCAACAGGGTCCCTCCCCAACATCTCAGGGGGCTCTGATCCCCCCCCATCCATGAGTGCCCCCCCCCGAATTGCTCCTCAACCCCCCCCCCCAAACCCCCCAAGACCCCTCTGGGTGTCCCCTCTGTCCCCTGTGGCCCCGCCAAACCCCCAGGACCCCCCCCAGGACCCCCCCCCCAAACCGTCCAGGACCCCCTCATGTCCCCCCTCAAACTCTCCAGGACCCCCCTCCCAGGGTCCCCTAGGACCCCCCCAAAACCCCTCAGGACCCCTCTGGTTGTCCCCTGTGACCCCCCCAAACCCCCCAGGACCCACCCCAGGACCCCTCCATGTCCCCCCCCAGGACCCCCTCAGAACACCCCCAAACTCTCCAGGACCCCCCCAAACCCCCCCAAACCCCCTCCGCTCCCCTCTTGCCCCCCCAGGTGCCCCCCCCAGCCCCTCCCCCCCCCCGCGCCCCCCCCCTCACATCTCTCGGGGTCTCAGCCGGTGCAGGAGGGCGCAGAACCCCAACCCGCTGCTCCAGGACCCCCCGAAATCGGTGACGGAGACCCCCGGGTACCCGGCCGTGACCCCCCGGCACCAGGCCAGGAGCGCCCCGCGACCCCCGGCGGGGTCCTGGGGGGGGCACGGGGGGGGTCAGCACAGAGAGACCCCCCCCCTTCAATACAGAGAGACCCCCCCCAGGACACAGAGACCCCCCCCAATAGAGAGACCCCCCCAGCACCCAGAGACCCCCCCCCCCAATAGAGAGACCCCCCCCCAGGACACAGAGACCCCCCAATAGAGACCCCCCCCCCAAGCACCCAGAGACACCCCCAGACCCAAGATGAGGGGAGGGGGAGCAGCCCCAAACACCCCCCACCCCCACGGGACCGCCCCCCCTTTATGGGGACCCCTCCTCACACAGCGCCCCAAGACCCCCGGGGGGGGCCCAAAGCTCTGAGACCCCCCCAGACCCAAAATCGGGGGGGGGGGGCAGGACAGCCCCCCACCCCCCCCCCACCCCCCATGGGACCCCCCCCCCTCCATTCAGGGGGTCCCCAAATTCCCCCCCCCCCCCAATTCAGGGGTTCCCGCCCCCCCCCCACTCACCGCGCTGATTTCGGGGGGGGTCTCTGGGTCCCCCCCCGGCTCTGGGGGGTCCCTCCGTGTCCCCAAATTGGGGGGGTCCCTGCTGGGGGGGGGCGCTGGGGGGGAGAGGCCGGTCAGGGACCCCCCCCCAATCCAGGGACACCCCCGGCATTGGGGGGACACCGGGGGGGGGAGACATTGGGGACACACTGGGGACACCTTGGAGACCCACCTGGGGGCGCAGGGGGGGCACCCCCCGCCCTGTGTGCCCCCCCCCTCGTCCTCGGGGTCACTCTCGAAGTCTCCCAGGTCGGCCACGTCCCCGGGGGGGGCTCAGGCTGGTGACACTCTGCATGTCCTCGTCCCTGGTGGGGGGGGACAATGTCCCCAGGGGGTCCCCAGGGCGGTCCCCAAGGCCCCCCCCAGCCCCAGTGGGGACCCCTCGGTGTCACCAAGAGCTCCAGGACTCTCCATGGACACCAAATGTCCCCAAAGGGCCTCAATGTCCCCAAAATCCCCCCCCCAGCGATGTCCCCAAAGTTACTGCGTCCTCTCAATGTCCCCAGTGTCCCAGCAGTGTCCTCCTGTCCCCAATGTCCCCAATGTTCCGAATCCCCAAATGTCCCCTCAGTGTCCCCAGTGTCCCCCCTGGCCCCCTGAGGTCCCCAGTCTCCTCTCAATGTCCCCAGTGTCCCAAATCCCCCCATATCCCCCCTGTCCCAAATGTTCCCGTTCCTCCCTGATGGCCCAAAGGTCCCCTCAATGTCCCCTCTATGTCCCCACTGTCCCCAATGTCCCCCCTGTCCCCCCAGTACCTCCAGTGTCCCCCAATGTCCCCTCAATGTCCCCCCAATGTTCCGTGTCCCCAGTCCCTCAATGTCCCCTTAATGTCCCCAGTCCCCCTTGTCCCCATTGTCCCCTCGATGTCCCCATTCCCCCAATGTCCCCCCAGTGTCCCCAACGTCCCCATGATATACCAAATGTCCCCAATGTCCCCTCGATGTCCCCATTCCCCCAGTGTCCCCAGTGCCCCCCGTGTCCCCCCAGTCCCCGCAGTGTCCCCACACCGTACGTGGGGTGTCCCTCCATCAGGACGAGCCCGCGCAGCCGCAGCCGCAGCGTGGCCGTTGTCACCTTGCGGGTCCGGGGGCGCAGGGACAGCGACACGGGGGTGTCCCCAAGCCCCGCCAGGCGCCCCAGCTCCAGCGGGGCCGCGGCCACCACCGAGCGCCGGCCCCGCGACTCCTGCGGGGACACCGGGGACAGCTGGGGACAGCTGGGGACACCACAGGTTGTGGGAATGGGGATACCAGGGACAGCTGGGGACAGCTGGGGACACCCGGGGACACTGTGGGTCAGGGCACGGGGACAGCCAGGGGACACCTGGGGACACCACAGGTTGTGGGAACGGGGACATCTGGGGACAGCTGGGGGACAGCCAGGGACACACAGGGATAACCAGGGGACACCTGGAGACACCCAGAGGACACCTGGGGACAGCCGGGGGACACCTGGGGACACCCGGGGACACTGTGGGTCAGGGCATGGGGACAGCCGGGGACCCCAGTGTCACCCACCCTGGCAGACCCGATGTCACCTGGGGCCACCCAGGGACCCAATTGTCAACCAGGGACCCCCATTGTCACCCCAGTGTCACGCAGGGGACCCACAGGGACACGCAGGGACCCCCCAGCTTCCCCCTCCTTGCTCCTGTTGTGCCCCTCCCGGCCGGTTTTGGGGTGTCCCCGCTCTGTCCCCCCCCCGTTTTTGGGGTCCCCCCCCCCCCGTTTTTTGGGGTGTCCCCCGCCCCCCTCACGTTGACCACGAGGAAGTTCCAGGTTTTGTCATCGAAGGCGGCAGCCTGGGGGTCCTGGGGGGGGTCACAGGGGGGGTCACAGGGGTCGGGGACACACCGGGGGGGGTTTGGGGACACACGGGGGGGTCCGGGGGGTCGCACGTACCCGGTACAGGGTCACGACCACCTCGAGGGTCTCGGGCACCACCCAGACCACCATCCCCCGCCGCGGGTCCTGGATGCCCGGCTGCCACCTGCGGGGCTGCACCCCCTGTCAGGGACCCCACCCCCAATAATCCCTGAACCCCCCGAACCAACCCTGACCTGCCCGGGACCCCCAAACCAACCCTGACCTGCCCGGGACCCCCCAAACCAACCCTGACCTGCCCGGGACCCCCGAACCAACCCTGACCTGCCCGGGACCCCCAAACCAACCCTGACCCCCCCGGGACCCCCAAACCAACCCTGACCCCCCTCGGCTGCCACCTGCGGGGCTGCACCCCCTGTCAGGGACCCCCCCCCAATAATCCCTGAACCCCCCGAACCAACCCTGACCCCCCCCGGGACCCCTAAACCAACCCTGACCCCCCCGGGACCCCCAAACCAACCCTGACCTGCCCGGGACCCCCAAATCAACCCTGACCCCCGCCCCCCCCCCCAAACCCCTCTGGGACCCTCCCTGGGATCCCCCAAACCATCCCGGACCCCCCCGAATCATCCCCGCCCCCCCCCCCCGGACTCCCCAGAGACCCCCAAATCCCCTCCAGGACCCCCCCGGAATCCCCCCAAACCCTCCCAGCTCCCACCTGTTGGGCTGCACCCCCCATCAGAGACCCCCAACCCCCCCGGGACCCCCCAAATACCAACGAGACCACTCAAATCCCCCCAGGACCTCCCCAAACCCCACCGAGACCCCTGTAAAAACCCCCGGGAACTCCCGAACCCCCCATGGGACACCCCCAGGACCCCCAAACCCCCCCCGGGACCCCCCCCAAACTCCCGAGACCCCCTCAAAGCCCCCTGGGACCCCTCAAATCCCCCCGGGACCCCCCCAAAACCCACCGAGACCCCCATAAACCCCCCTGGGACCCCCCCACCTTGGAGCAGACCCTGCGCTGCCGCCGGCTCCACACCACGGTCAGTCTGTCGGGGGTCCTGGGGGGGGGCGGGGGGGGTCAGGACCCCCGGGGACCCCCAAACCGACCCCCCCAAACCGACCCCCCCCCCCTCCAAACCCACCCCCTCCCCAGGACCCCCAAGCTGACCCCCAAATCTCCCCCTCCCCCCACTCCGACACTCCCAAATTGACGCACCCTCCCCAACCCCCCCCCAGGACCCCCAAATCGCGCCCCCTCCCCTCCCCCACCCACCGAGGGGGGGTCGGGGCTAAATTTGGGGCCGGGGGGGAAACCGGACACCCCCGGGGGGGGGGAGGGGAGGGATGGGCAGGGGGGGGGGTTCGCCCCCCCCGGGGTTATTTTTAACCCGACCCCATTTATGGACATTTTAAACTCAAAATGAACCCGGGGGGGGGGGGGGTCCTGTGGTTTTATGGGGGGGTCTCACAGATTTGGGATTTCCCGGGGGGGAGTTTTGGGGTCCTTCCCCCACCCTTGGGGGCGTCTCAGAGGATTGGGGATCCCAGGGGGTTTTTTGGGCTGGAATCCCACGAATTCTGGGGGAATCCCAGAAGATTTGGGAATTTCCACCGATTTTGGGGGGTCCCGGGGGATCGTGGAGATTTGGGGGGGTCCCGGGGGGGTTCCCTTGTTTTTTTGGGGGGGGAATCTCACGAATTTTGGGGAGAATCCCAAAAGATTTGGGAATTCCCAGAGATTTTTGGGGGTCCTGGGGGATCGTGGAGATTTGGGGGTGTCCCGTGGGGTTTTTTTGGGGGGGAATCTCACGAATTTTGGGGAGAATCCCAGAGGATTTGGGAATTCCCACGGACTTTGGGGGGGTCCCGGGAGGTCGGGGGGGTCTCGGGGGATTTGGGGGTGTCCCGGGGGGGGGTCACTCACCAGCTGCCCCCCCCCCTCCACCAGCAGCTCCTCCAGGGTGGCCTCGAAGCGAACCTTGGCCGCGCGCTTCCCGGCGCGCTGCAGCCGCTTCCAGACGCTCCCCATGGACGCCCCCCCCCCCCAAAAAAAAAAAAAAAATAGAAATAAAAACCCCCCGGGGGTCCCCAAAGCCGCCACGGCCCCTCCCCCACTCGTGACACCCCCCCCCCCCCAGGCACTGCCGGGATCGCGATCTGTCGCGACAGCTCCGCACCCCCCCCCCACGCCCCCCCCAGCCCCGGCCCCGCCCGCGGGAAACCGGAGAGGGGGAGTGGGGGGAGGGGCGGCCCCTCCCCCACCCTCCCGTGCGGCCCCTCCCCCCCGCCCCGAGAGGATTTGGGGGCGGTTTTGGGGTCAGATCCGGGAGTTTGGGGGTTCGGGTTTGGTTTGGCACCGAATCGATGATTTTACCCCAAATCAGTTTCAGAGAAAATCCCTTTTATATCCAATTTTGTCGCCGTTACGGCGTGGCGACCTGGTGACCCACGCCCAGGGTCACTCGGTCCAATGCTACAGACACCAGTATGGTGGACAGCAAATGGCGTTTATTGGGGGTCTCAGGGGTTTTTGTGGCTCGGGCAGTCTGTGTCACTTCTGTCCACTTCTGGCCAGGTACGGAGCAATGGTCAGACTGCGAGATGAGGGGGGATTCCCATCTACCCGTACAGCCCGAGATCTTCCACACGCAGATCCCAAGCTCTCCACATTTCCCCTCCCATCATGATTAGTAAAAATCTCATAAAGTTATAAAATATAGAGGTTACAAAATTTCATAGGTTAGTAGAATTAGTGTAAAATTGTAAGTGTGTTAGTAACTGGCACACCTTAAAGTAATTGTCAGCGCTCGAGAAACAAAATGTTAGCCGTTTCTAAATGCTTTTTAACAAATAGCACCAGTTTGTTTAATATGCAAGGCCCGAAGAGTAGGGTTAGTAAGATTATAGTGACAGGGCCTATTAGGGTAGAAATCAGGGTGGTGAGCCATGGAGACCAGTTGAACCATGACTCAAACCAGCCCTGTTGAGCTTCTCTATCCGCTTTCCTTAGGTTCAGCCGATTTCTCAGTTCTGCCATGGAGTCTCTGACGACTCCGGTGTGGTCTGCATAGAAGCAGCATTCCTCTTTCAAGGCAGCACACAGGCCCCCTTGCTGCATGAACAAGAGGTCCAGTCCTCGCCTGTTTTGGAGGACAACCTCTGAGAGTGAGGAAAGGGATTTTTCCAGGGAAGAGGTGGATTTCTCGATCCTTTGCAAGTCCTCGTCAACTGTCATCTGCAGCTGTGCCAGTCCCTGAAGTTGTGCTGCAAGGGCCGAGATGCCTGTGGCAGCTCCGGTGGCTCCTAAGCCGAGGAGCATTGCGATGGTGACGCCTGTTATCACTTCTCGTTTGTAGAGCCGGTTGGCTTCTTCGAACAAGTGGTACACTTCTTCTTCCTGGCGATACAGGACTCTGGGGACAATCAGAATTTGGACACAAAAGTCAGTAGAATGATCGAATTTGTCGAGGAGTACACATGGGCTTACCCCAGATCGGTGACAGACCCACATTCCCGATGCAGCTGGGATCACTCACTGGAACTTCCCCCCCTTAAGTTTTGTCCTTAAGGTCTCGGAGATGGTAGACACCAGCTGGTCCACTTGTCTCGTGGATGGTGCGGCGATCAGGATGTCGTCCATGTATTGCACGATGGTTGCAGTCGGATTGCTCTGCCAGACTGGTGCTAATGCTCGGTCCACGGTGATCTGGAATTGTCGGGGAGTTGAGCATTCCTTGGGGAAGCATCCTCCATTGGAAGCGTAGGTTGGGCTGCTGGCTGTTTGGGAAGACGATGGAGAAGGCGAAGCGCTCCTTGTCGTCTTCGTGCAGGGGAATGGAAAAGAAGCAGTCTTTGATGTCGAGCACTGCACAGGATTGTCCTCTCGGTATCATCGAGTTCATGGGCAGCGAAGTTTGCACGGGGCCCATAGGCTGGATCCTCTTGTTCACTTCTCGCAGGTCATGCAAGAGACGAAAGCTTTCACCTGACCACTTAGGTATCACGAAAATTGGAGTGTTCCATGGACTTGTGGAGGGTTCTATATGGTTCTTTTGTAATTCACGGCTAACTAACTCAATGAGGGCAGTCATTCGAGCCATTGACAAGGGCCACTATTCGACCCACACAAGGTCGGCTGATTTCCAAGTCAGCTTGATGGGCAATGGTGGGTATGCGACAGTGGCCCTTAGAATAAATTTGTCACCCCAACATCCAGCAGGGTTAGGGCATCCCTCCCTAGCAAAGGTGGGCAATCCGACATCACATATGCAGTGAGGGTGATAGTTCTCCCTGGTCCTCTCTTGGTGCAGAGGGTTATTGCCACTGGTTGGACGCTCTTGTGGGCTTGGGACAGCCCCCCAACTCCACCCACCATGGGGGCTACTTCTAGCTTCCATGGTCGAGGCCAATGTACGTCTGGGATGACGGTGACATCTGACCCTGTGTCCACCCAAAAGGGAAGGCAGATGGCCGAGTCGTCAGAGCTGTTATGGAGACGACACACTGCCCACACGATCAGTGGGTGCTTCCCCACCTTCACGGCGAGGGCCACCCACGGGTCCCGTTCCCATGCTTTCATGGCCAAAGCCACCCAGGGGCCTCGCCCCCAGGGAGCTGTTCTTGGTATTCCTGAGGTGCAGGTGGGTTCGACTGAGCCATTGGCTGGGTGACAAAGTTGGTCGTTCCCTGAGGGGGTGGTGGTGGTGGGCAGGAGAGCCCTGTGCCCCATTGGGGGTTGCTGTAGCTGGGCCGCTGCATGCTCGAGGTGGGAGGAGGCTGGATATGGCCCGGCTGCCCCCTCCCTCTCCCGTTTCCCCGATGCTTGGATCTGCATTCCCTGGCTAAATGCCCCTTCTTTCCACATGCCCAGCATGGTCCCCTATGTCTCCCCTGGCGTGGTGGAGCGGCTGCTGGTGGGTGTCCTGACTGGGGGCAGTTTATTGCCACGTGCCCAGCCTGGCCACACTTAAGGCATGCCATGACACTCGTTATTGCAGTGCGAACTGCTGCCCGAATGGGGGCTAGGTGTTCTTCTTTTGCAACGTGCTTGATCATGGCAGCTATATTGGATCCAGGTGGCAGTGATCTTAAAATTTCCTTGGTGGCTGAGTTGCATTGCTGGTGTAGGCACTCTGCCAGCACAGGGTCCTTTGCCTCTGGGGGTAATGTCGAGGAATCCAAGGCAGCGTGTAAGCGATCCACAAACTGAATGAAGCTCTCACTTTCACTCTGCTTTATTGTGGACCATGGCAACGGTTTGGCTTTTACTTTAGAAACAACAAGGATGGCTTCCCGGGCAGCACGGGTTGTTGTCATGACCTCATGTGCCCGCAAGCCCTCTGCCTGTGCCTGAGGGGTGATCATTGTAGGGTCTGTGCCCATTAGCCTCTGTATGCTGGAGCCGTGCAATGGATGGTCTGCCCCTGTTACCAGGGCCAGCTGCTTAAGGCAGTTATCCTCCCATTCGTGTTTAAAAACGATCATCTCTGCCCCATCAAAAATCATTTTACAAGTCTGCTTAATATCAAAAGGTAACATGTCATCCCCTCCAAAAACGATGTTAATGAGTGTGGAAACCACGGCAGAATGAATTCTCCTATCTGGGATTGCTTTAGTAATTGCCTGCACATCTTTCGGGTTTACCGGGGAATAGGTCTTCTGATTCCCGCCGGCTCCCCCCACCCGATCCGGAAACACCAGTTTCGCCGATGGAATCAATTCAGCACAGGCTATTCTTATTTTCCGCCAGTCTGTGAGCGGGGTTCGATCTTTCTCCGATATCTCCTTTACCCATGCGGGAGCGCTGTGGCTAGTGACCTTATATGCCACTGCTCTCCTTCTGTTAAAACCTGAATCCGAATCGGAATCCCCCGATCCCGTCTCGAGCTCGGAGCTCGAGTCCGACTGCGAGTCCGAGCCGGAAGTGGACTGGCCGGACGTTTCCGGGCTGCTCCGCCTCTTTCCCGGGCTCTGACCCCGCCCCTTCTTACGTGGGTCGGGCCGTTCCCTCCCCCTGGGGTCCCCCCGCCTCCTGCTGGGGGAGGTCCTTGCCTTATAAGGACGTAAAGTAAACTGAGCGCTCTGATTGGTCTGACGCTCCTCCGCGGGGGCCGCCCCGTCCCCCCGCTCGCCCGCGCATGCGTTGTTAAGCGAGCTGACTGCATTTCCGCCCTCCGCGTCTTCTTTTCCGCCCTCACCACGCGGTCCGGCGCCATTTTCAAACGGATAGGGAGGGGGTGCGTTTTTATCCACCCCTTCGGGGTCCGGCAATTTCGCGGCTTCCCGCGCCTCCTCCGCGAGCCCCTGCCCAATCGACCGCGCGTGTTCCCCCCCATCTGATGGTAAGCCGGTCAACCGGGGGGAATCTGGCGTTCGCGGTTTCGCGCCGCCGATCTCATCAAAGTCCTCCGCGGTCTGTGTTGCCGCGTCCACCCCCAGCTGCGGCGTGGCTATCAGCCAAGCCTGTGTGGCTTTCCAGGTCTCCTGCTTCTCTCTAGCTTTCTGCAGAGCCTGCATAACTCTGCCCCATGACTTTAGAGCTTTCCCCGAGCCTGAGGACATGGTTTCCTCAGCTAAAACCTTAGTACAAGTATCCCAAATCTCCGAATGGAGAATATCCACCGGGCTGTCGATCGCCCCAAACTTTATAAGTCTCGGTATAGCAAGACATAAATCTTTTAGCTTACAATCTATCCCCCATGGAGCATGCATCTGTGTTGCCACCTTCGCTAAGGCTTCCATGGTCTACGCTGGTCCGAGGGTCTCCCCCCCGCTGCACCAGGCCGGCTGTGCAGCCGCCGGTCCCCCTGTCCGGGCGATCCCCGAACTCCGGGCGCTGCAATTCCCGGGTTCGGCACCAGATGTCGCCGTTACGGCGAGGCCACCTGGTCCTGGAGTCCGGCACGGTGAGCCACGCCCAGGGCCGCTCGGTCCAATGCTACACACACCAGTATGGTGGACAGCAAATGGCGTTTGTTGAGAGGTCTCAGGGGTTTATAATGGCTCGGGCAGTCTGTGTCACTTCCGTCCAGCTGGGTGTGGCCAGGTACGGAGCAATGGTCACACTGCGAGGTGAGGGGGGCTTCCTATCCACCCGTACAGCCCGAGATCTTCTGCACACAGATCCCAAGCTCTCCACACAATTTACTTTATATCAAATCCTTTTTATACCCAATTTATTTTATAATAAATCCCTTTTATATTGTGTTAAAAGAAAAAATCACTATTCAAGGAGAAATACACCATTTAAGGAAAACTCCATTTAAGGAGGGGTCACCATTTGAGGAGGCGAAGGGGAGACGAGCACATCTTAGGGGTTGATGATCATTGGTCTCCAATTTATTGATCAGGTTACATACTTTTATAATAGTGTTAATAAGCTCATGCATATTCTGTAACCTAAGCATTCTATTCGTTAAGCTAAACATCAACTCTTCTTCATTCTTTCAGTCCTGCATTCCACTTTCCCACGTCTCTCTGACTCCTTGTTATCACATTTAGAGATGTCCAAGGACACAGTGTTCTCGCAGGTGCAAAGACTCAGATCACAAGGCTAAACACAGTACTTTTCCAGCTTCTAACATTCCCACAATATTGAATTTATTTTATATCGAATCCTTTTTATACTCAATTTATTTTATAATAAATCCCTTTTACATCCAATTTACTTTATATCAAATCCCTTTTTATACCCAATTTATTTTATAACAAATCCCTTTTATATTGAATTTATTTTATATCAATTTACTTTATATCAAATTTCTTTTATACTGAATTTATTTTATACAAAACCCTTTTTTATGCCAAATTTACTTTATGTCAAATTCTTTTTCTATCAAGTTTGTTTTACACCAAATCTCTTTTATATAAACGCAATCTATCAAATTTCCTCTGTCAAATACCAAATTTGTTACATCAAACCCTTTTATACCAAATTCATTCTACACCAAATTATTTTCTATAAAATCCTTTTATATCAATTTTTTAAATATAAAATCCCTTTTATACCAGCCCCTTAATCCCAAACTCATTTTATACCAAATTACTTTGTATAAAATCCCTTTTCTATTAAACCGCTTTTACACCAAATCCTTTATCTCAAATCCCTTTTATAGCGAATTATTTTATATCAAACCCCATTTATACCAAACCTTTCAATATGAAATTTATTTTACACCCATCGCTTTTATCCCAAGCTCCATTTCACACCGAACCCATTTCATCCCGGGCCGTGTCTGGGGGTCTCAGGGAGTCCCGGGGGGGGGGGGGGGTGGGATGGCTCCTGGGGGTCTCAGGGTATCCAAGGGGTCTTGGGGTGCCCCGGGGGGGGGTCCAAGGTGTCCTGGGGGTCTCAGGGTGCCCTGGGGGGGTCTTGAGTGGCTCCCGGGGGGGGTCTCAGAATGTTCCAGGTGTCACAGAGTGCCCCGAGGGGGGTCCCGGGGGTCTCAAGGTTCCTCTGGAGTGGCTCCCGAGGGTCCCAGGGTGTCCCGGGGGAGCTCAGGGTGCTCTGGGTGGTCTCGGGTGGCTCCCAGGGGTCTCAGAGTGCCCCGGGGCTGGTCCGGGGTGGCTCCCGGGGGTCTCAGGGTGTCCTGAGGGGGTCTCAGACTGTCCCGGGTGTCTCAGGGAGCCCTGGGGAGGGTCCGGGACGGCTCCCGGGGGTCTCAGGGTGCCCTGGGGTGGCTCCCGGGGGTATCAGAGTGCCCTTGGGGGGGGTCTCGGGTGCCTCCCGGGGGTCTCAGGGTATCCTGGGGGTCTCAAGGTCCCCCCTGGGTGTCTCCCGGGGCTCTCAGGGTGTCTCGTACAGTCCCGGGGGGGGGCCGGGGTGGCTCCCGGGGGGCTCCAGGTCGCGCAGCCCCCGCAGGGCCCCGGCGCAGTCCCGCACCAGGCGGCAGAGGCGGGCGCTGCCCTCCACGGAGCCGCTGCGGGGCAGCTCCCGCGCGGCCCAGAGCAGCTTCTGCAGCAGCGCCGCCCGCGCCGCCGCCACCGCGGCTCCGGTACCGTCATCCGGAGCGGCGGCGGCACCGGGGGGCTCCGGGGCAGCGGCGGGGGAGCCCCGGGACGCGGCGGCCGCGCCCTCGCAGCGCTCGGGGCGGGGGGGGGCCGGGGGGAGCGGCGGCGGCTGGGGGAGGGGAGGGAGGGGGTGAGGGGGGGGGGAACAAATTTTGGGGTTCTCCCACCCCCCCCCCAAATCCCTTCAGGTCCAAAATTCCCAAAAAATTCCAGCCCCTCCCTCAAATGCTGACAGCACCGTCCTCCATTCCCAGCCTGTCCCCCCCGTGATTCCTCACGCCCACCCCCCAAAATCCCCAGTTTCCCCCCAAAAATACTCCCCAAAAGCACCAATTTCCCACCCCCCAAAATCCCAAATCCCCCCCCCAAAATCCCAAATTTTTAACCCCAAATCCCCAATTCCCTCCCCCCTAAAATCCCCAGATCCTCCCACAAAATTCCCAATTCCCACCCCAAAATCCCCAATCCCCCCTATCCAAAATCCCCAATTCCCCACTCCCCAAAATCCCCAAATCTTCCCGCAAATTACCAATCCCTCCCTGCCCAAAATCCTAAATCCCCAACTCCAAATGCCCCATTCCTGCCCCAAAATCCCCAATTCCCCATTTATATCCCCAAAATCCCCAATTCTCACCCCAAAAATCCCCAATTCCCCATTTCCATTCCCAAAATCCCAATTTCCCCTCCCCAAAATCCCCAAATCTCCCCCCCCAAATCTCCCCCCGAATTCCCCAATTCCCCCTCCACAAAATCCTGAATTCCCTCCCCCAGAATCCCAAATCCTCCCCCCAAATTCCCCAATTCCAAAAAATCCCTAAATCTCCCCGCAAGTTACCGATTCCCCCCAAAATCCCCAAATTTCCCCCCTCCAGCCCCTCCCGCCCCCCCAAATTTCCCGTTTCCCCCCCAAATCCCCCCCGTCCCGTACCGTGCCCCCCCTCGGGGTCCTGGCAGCTCACGCACAGCAGCCGCTGCTCCTTGTCCTGCAGCAGAACCGTCTGGGGGGGACACGGGGGGGTCACGGCGGACCGGGACCCCTCCCCCACCCCCCTCCGGTACCCCCCAATTCCCGGGGGGGGGGGTCCCGGTGCTCCCCTCCCGCCCCCGCTCACCCCGCACTGCGGGCAGGAGCTCCCCAGCATTCGGTACCCCCGGAGCAGCAGCGCCCCCATGGCCCGGCTCGCCCGGTCCAGCCGCTCCCGCCGCGCCTCGGCCTCGTCCGTGCCTGGGGGGGGGAACCGGGGGGGTTTCGGTTACCGGAGGGGGTCTCGGTTACGGGGGGGGGGGGGGGTCCCAAACCGCGGGGAGAGCGGGTGAAGCGCGCCTGGGATGAGCTGGGGGGGATTTGGAGGAGCGGGAAGGGTCACGGGGCGGCCCCGGGATGGCGGGGGGGGGGGGGGGCGGGGGTCCCGGGAAGGTCCCGGTAGTGGCGGGGGGGGGTTCCAGGGAGGATTTTCAGGGTTCGGAGCGGTCCTGGTGGCGGGTGGGGGTTCCAGGGAGGCTCCCGGTGGTGAGGGGGGGTCCCGGGGGGGATCCGCGCCACGGTTAGGTCCCGCCGGTGCCTCACCGCCGTTCATCGCCATGATGGTCGCTCCGGAGACGGCGTCGCGGCGGAAGTGGCGTCACACACCGCACACGAGTCCGGGCAGAAACAGCGACACGAAGTTGTGAAATGAGTTCCGGGCGTCAAAATAAGTCCCACGGTCCCCGACTGAAATGGGGTCGGGTCCCCCGTGCGGCGTAAATTTGCATAACCCCGCCTCTCACCCGGCACAGACCCCGCCCCCTCCTTCCGGCAATCTGACTGGCCGCTCGCGTCCTCGATTTGCATTCGCTCCGCCCCATCTCGAACCGAGCTGATTTGCATATTTTGCGCGGGATTTTAAAAACTATCGCTGGCGCTGCGCTCTGATTAGTCAGAGTTGGCCCCGCCCACTCCAGACCCTGCCCCCCATGCCAGGCATGGCCCAGGCACGGAAATTCGGTGACAGAAATCGGTGACAGAAATCGGTGAAAATGTTTATTTTGCTGGCAAAGGGGCGGGTGAGGCCGGGGGTGTCCCCGCCCGGGCAGGGGGGCGTGGGGGATTCTGGGGAAGCTCCGTACAAAAAGGGGGGGCTCAGGCGGGGAGGACACGGCTCCATCCGAGGCCGCCGCACCTGGAAGAGAGCAGAGAAGTGAGGGGAGCTTGGGACCCTCGGGGACACTCGGGGACACCCGGCCACGGGGACACGCGGGCGCTGGGACACGGCGGCTCTGGCGGCTCCGGTGGGAACAGGGGTCCCGGTGACGGGGGAGGGGACGCGGCGGCGGCGGCGACCTGGGGCACGTCTGACCTGGTGCGGCGGCGACATCTGGGGGCTGCAGAGCCACAGCAACGGCGGCGAGTCCCGAGGGGTCTGTGGCGATCCTGGGGGGCAGGGAAAGGCCGTTACCGTGTGCCAGCGGCATGGAGACGCACGGCAGGGCCGAGCTGCCGGCGCTCACCTCAAAAGGCGGAGTATCGCAGCCGGTCCCCGTAGGGATCCCGCTCGAAGCGCTGCATGTCGTAGAGGGACGCCCGGGCCACCGAGGAGACGGGCGACAGCTGCCCACGCTCGTACGTGTACGCCTCTCCGACGGTGCTGGCCGCGGCGGCCGTGCGGCGCAGGGGGCTCCTGTCCCGGGTGTAATACGTGGAGGACGCGGCGGCGGCCGCGGCGGTGGCGGCAGCGACGGCGGCCGCCACGCCTGGGGTGGGCAGCAGCGCTCGGTCGTACGCGTCTAAGGTGGTGGGGATGCGGCCGGCCATGGCCGTGGTGGCGGCCATGGCCGAGGACTGGACCTGGGAGTACTGGGCGTACTGGGAGTACTGGGCCATGGTCTGCTCCGCGTAGGCGTCGTACGCCGAGGCCGTGGCGTAGGAGCGGACCCGGTAGCGCTTGTAGTAGTCGGCCATCCCGCCGTAGGCCTCATCGTAATACACGGTCTCCCCATAGCCCGCGGTGTAGGGAGTGCGCACGGCTCCGTACTGCTCGTTATAGGCCTCGGCAAAGTCCGCCACTTGCCCCGGGCGATCGACCGGGCACTCCTTAGACCAGTGCCCCTCCTTCCCGCAGCGGTAGCAGCCGCTCTTGTCTCCCATCCCGGGCGCCGTCCGCAGCCGGCTGGTGGACAGCTGCACGCGCATCCGCTTGCCTTGGGGAGAGGGAGATGCAGCGTCACCCCCAGGCACCGTGCCCAGCCTGGCCCGGAGCCTCGGGCATCGGGCTGTGGGATCTCTGGAGCCACCCTGACAGTGATATCAGGCCATGGGATCCCCCACTGCCACGGGCACTGGGCCACGGGATCCCCTGGAGTCACCCTGATATCAGACCATAGTCACCCTGATATCAGACCATGAGATCCTCAGAGCCACCGCGACACTGACACCGGGCATGGGATCCCCACAGTTGATTCCAGCACTGGCACAAGGCTGTGGGGTCCCCCATGATTGATTCCAGCACTGGCACAAGGCTGTGGGGTGCCCCAGAGCTCCACTCACACCAGCACCAGGCACAGAGACTCCAGAGCCGCCCCCTGCTCTGGCACTGTGGGGTCTCACAGGGCTGGCACTGCACTGCGGGGTCCCCAAGGGCCATCCCTGGCATTGGCAATCTGTGTGGGCCCCATCAGTGTCACCCTGGCATCATTGGCAGCCCCCAGAATCCCCCAGCACTGTGAGGCTCCCCAGAACCACCACCACCTCTTGGGGACCCCTAAGAGCCACCTGTGGCCCAGCCCCGTGAGGGACATTTGGGGACACGGAGGAGGTGACAACCCCCAGACTTTCCTGCACACAGACCGAGGAGATGAAAGCCCAGGAGCTGCTTTGTTTGGGGTCCCTGTCAGAGGCCCAAACTCTTGCTGTTGTTTTGTTATTCGATTATTTAATTATTGCACCAAGATGAAATGATGTTGCAGATCAGAACATCTGAGACCATGGTGGGCTGGGGCTGGTGGTCCATGGGACCCCCAGAAATGGCACCAGCACCGTGGGACCCCCAAGAGGTGGCAGCAGCCATGGGGACCCCTGAGAGTCACCCCTGGCACCACTGGAGCCACTGGGGTGGGCACCAGCCCCCACAGACAAGGGGGGTCCCTGCGGTTCCAGGCAGGACTTGGGGACAATGGGAGCCAATGGGACAATGGGAGCCAATGGGACACGGCGCTGGCTCCCAGCCCCGTTTTCCCCCAAATTCCAGCAGCAAAGGAACACCACCAATCCCATGAGGTGGCCTCAGGAGCAGAACTCACCCTGATCAACCAGTTTGAGGTAAATCTCCCAGTATTCCTATAAACTCCAGCACTGTGGAGCCACTCTGCCCCAACACGGAGCCATCATAGTGTCCCCAGGCCTGACACCAAACGAGGGCACAGGGACAGCACCTGGCGCCATCCCCAGAGCCAAATTCCGGCACTCCAGGACGAGAAGAGGCCCCGAACGGAGCACCAGCCACAGAGTCGGGTTGGTAACAACAAAATCAGCCAAAATCCTCCCGGATCAGAACCCCCCCGTGCCCCCTGCCCCGCGGCTCACCTTGGAACTCGGTGTTGTCCAGCCCCCGGATGGCCTCCACGGCATCCTCGGCTCGCTCCATGTGCACAAAGGCGTAGTCCTTGACGATGTCGCATTCAATGACGGGGCCATACTCCTCGAACTTGGCGCGCAGCTCTAGGTTGGTGCAGGCGGGGCTGATGTTGCCCACGTGCAGCTTGGTGGAGGCCTTGCTCGTGTTCTTGCTGGCCTCCACATTGATGCAGACGCCGTGCAGCTTGTGGTGGTGCAGGTTGCGGATGGCGTCCTCGGCCGCCGTCTTGTCCTCGATGTGCACAAAGCCGTAGTTCTTGATGATGTCGCACTCCAGCACCTTCCCGTACTGCTCGAACAGGGAGCGGATCTCCTGCTCCGTCGCCTCCCGCGGCAGGTTCCCGATGAACAGCTTCACCATCGCGACCCGCCTGAGGGTGCCAGGGAAAGGGGGGCTCGGTGAGACCCTTCCCCACACAACCCCCGGTCCCGCTGAGGGGTCGGAGCTGCTCCGGGGAGGGGGAAAGGGAAGGTTCCCCCCACCTTTCATGGATCCTTCTCCGGCTGATTCCCGATGGGACCCCCCTCACCCCCAGGGGCGGAGCGGCCCCTCAGGGCACCCTGAAGCTCAGACCCTCTAAGGAGATACCCCCCCCGGGCTCCTCACAATGAGCCGAGAGATCTTAAAGGTCCCGAGCGGAGTCCAAGCCCCGGTTGTGCTCCGTGAGCCCCCAGCCCATGGAGGGGAACCCGGGTCTCCCCCAGACCTCATCCCGCTCCCATCCCGGGTCTGAGCCCCCTCCTAGGCGCCTCCCCGAGGCCGCGGGACGCCGTGCAATGCTCCCCACAGACAGCAGGGCTCGGGTCCCTCCCCGCTCCTCTCCAGCCCCTGCCGGTCTCACCCGTGCCCGCCCCGGGGCCCCCCGAGTCTCACCGCGCCCCCCCTCCCACGCGGTACTCGATGACAGCAACAAAATGGCTGTAGCCGCCTCACGCGGGGCCGCGCCCACCGCGCGCGCTGATTGGCCGACAGCGGCGAAAGGTGCGACGCGATTGGGCGAGGCGCTAAGAAGCCCCGCCCAGCGGCGGCCCGGACAGCGTCTGGCACAAAACGTTCTCGCCCTCGCGGCGGCCAATGGGGAGCGGCGGCGCGCCGGAAGTGAGGAGAGAGGCGGAGCTTTCAGGGCATGTGACGGTAGTGTTGACCAATCAGAGCACAGGGGAGGGGCGTGGCCTGGCGGCGCCGCGGAGCCGGGAGGGTCCGAGCCGGGGAACCGGGACCGACAGGAACAGGGATCGAGCCGGGGGAACCGGGACCGAGCCGGGGAACCGGGACCGACAGGAACAGGGACCGGCACCGGGACACGGACAGACCGCCTGTACCGGCATCGGGATCCACCGGTACAAAGACAGGGACAGCGATCAACTGCCCCCACCGGCACCGGGACCGACTGGGACAGACCGGGACCAACCGCTCCCATCGGGATTCATCAGCACCGGGACCGGCACCGGGGCTGACCGCCTCAAGCAGCATCCACCAGGTCTCACCGGGGTGTCGCGGCCACCGGGTCTGGCTCCGCCCCTCCCACATTAGCCACGCCTCCTCCACCCTAGCCACGCCCCCTCCATGTCCCACGCGGTGCTGCTGCTGCGGCGGCTCCGGCACCGGCACCGGGAACAGAACAGGGACATCGACGAGGAACAGGACTACGACCGGGAGCAGGAGCAGGAGCAGGGCTGTGACAGGGACCGGGACGAACCCCACGAACGGGATGAACCCTATGAACGGGACCGGGATGAAGCCCACGAACGGGCCCGGGATGAACCCCACGGACGGTCCCGCGATCAGTGCCGCTCTCATGACCGGCACGCCGCACCCACCCGGATCTCCCTCCCCGCTCCCTCCGCTGCTCCCTCATCCCCGCTCCCCCGCCGCGGCCGCCGCCGCCGCCGCCCGTACCCAGCGCAGCGCATTTACCGGGTGCGCTGCTCCTTCCTGGAGCTCAGCGACGAGCAGGCGCTGCGGCGCTGCCGCCTGGACCGCGCGGCCATCGCGGCGCTGTGCCGGGAGCTCGGCGCCGACCTGCAGAGCCTGACGGGCCGCAGCCACGCTCTGCCCGTGGCCGTCAAAGTCACCTCGGCCTTGGCCTTCCTGGCCTCGGGCTCCTTCCAGACGGCGTCGCGCCTCAGCACGGGCATCAGCCAGTCGGCCATGTCCAACTGCCTGGCGCAGTTCCTGGCGGCCCTGCAGCGGCGGGCGGGCCGCTACATCGCCTTCCCGCCGCCGCCCGCGCCCCCCGGCGAGCCCCCGGCGCTGCCCGGCGTGCTGGGCCTGGTGGGCGCCATGCACGTGGCGCTGAGGGCGCCGGCCGACAACGAGCCCCTGTTCCGCAACGCCGCCAACTTCCACTCCATCAACATGCAGGTGGTGTGCGACCGCCAGGGCCACATCACCAACGTGGTGGCCAAGTTCCCCGGCTCGTGCGCCAACGCCACCGTGCTGGAGAACTCGGCCCTGGCGCGCCTGATGGAGGGCAGCAGGCCCGAGGGGGTCTGGCTGCTGGGTGAGGGGTTTTGGGGTGGGAAATGGGGGTCTGGCTGCTGGGTGAGGGGGTTTGGGGTGGGAAATGGGGGGCTGGGGGCTGGGGGAGGGGGTTTGGGGTGGGAAATGGGGGGCTGGGGAACGAGGGAGGGGGTTTGGGGATCAGGTGTGTCCCTGATGCTCTGTGGGTGTCACTCAGGTGTGTTCCTGTTGCCCTGGGGTTGGTTTAGGGGTACCCCTCCTGCCCCAGGTGTCACTCAGGGGTGTCCCTGGTTCTGTGGGTGTCACTCAGGTGTGTCCCTGCTGCTCTGGGGTTGGTTTAGGGATATCCCTGGTGCTCCAGATTTAACTCAGGTGTGTTCCTGTTGCCCTGGGGTTGGTTTAGGGGTACCCCTGGTGCTCCAGGTGTCACTCAGGTCTATCCCTGGTTCTGTGGATGTGGCCCAGGTGTATCCCTGGTTCTGTGGGTGTAACTCGGGTGTGTCCTTGATGCTCTGGGGGTGTCCCCACTGCCCCAGGTGTCACTCAGGTGTGTCCCTGGTTCTGTGGGTGTAACTCAGGTGCATCCCCGCCGCTCCAGCAGGTGTGACTCGGCTCTCTCCCCGCGCAGGTGACGGCTCGTACCCGCTGAAGCCGTGGCTGCTGACGCCCATCGCGGGCCCGCGGGGCGCAGCCGAGCTGCGCTACAACGCGCTGCACTCGCGCACGCTGGCCCCGCTGCGCCGCACGCTGGGGCTGCTGCGCCGCCGCTTCCGCTGCCTGGCGGGCGGGGGGCTCCAGTACAGCCCCCCCAAGGTCTGCCAGATCTTCCTGGCCTGCTGCATCCTGCACAACATCGCCCTGCGCCGCCGCGTGCCCCTGGAGCCGCCCGAGGGGCTCCCGCCCGCCCCCGGCCCCCCCGAGCCCCCCCCGCAGCCGCCGCCCCCCGGGCCGGGCGCTCGAGAGGGGCGGGCGGTGAGGGCCAGGCTGGTGCAGCAGGTCCGGGAGGGGATGGGATGAGGGGCTGTGGGGGGGTTTGGGGTCCTGGGGGAGGCTGAGCCCTGATTTGGGGGGGCTCTGGATTCCTGAGGGGGTCCTGACCCCTGATTTAGGGGCTCTGAGCACTTTGGGGACTCCTGACCCCTAAAATGGGGGGTTCTGAGTGCTCTGGGGGGTGCTGAGCCCTGATTTGGGGGGCTCAGGGTCCTAGGGAGACGCTGATATCTGATTTTGGGGGGCTCTGAGCCTCTGGAGGGGCTCTAACCCCTGGTAGGTCTGTCATTTTGGGGGTGTCCTATTTCCACCCATTTTTCCCACATTTCATCCTTTAACCATGTCCATGCTCATTTTGGGGCAAATAAACGATTTTTTTTCAACTATTGCCCCACAGCGTTTTGGGAGGGGTTGGGGGGGGAAGCGCTGGTCACTTTGGGGACCCCCCAAGGGGATTTTGGGGGTCCTTGCTGTGTCCCCATGGGTGGGATGAGGCCCCTGACCCCCTGCAGCCCCCATCCCCTCACAGAAAAACCAAAATTTCCCGCCCCAAAACCCCCCTGCACCCCACAGGCCGCCGCCATTCCCACTGTCGCCTTTCCAGAACCCCCTTAAGCCATCAGAATCCTTCCGGACCCCTAAAATCCCCCCCAAACCCGTTAAAACCCCCCAAAATCCCCGTTGGGCCCATTCCGAACGCCGCGCCGTTGCCATGGCGACAGAACGCCGGAAGTGGCGCAACATCCAAACTGTTCCCCCGCGGTACGGCCGTATCCGGTCCGGCGCCAGAACGGGTCCGTGGTGCCGCAGAGACGCGAGAGCGGTTCCGGGTCCGGAGTCCGCGGCCATGGCGTCACCGGAGGCCGGCGGGAGCAGCTGCCGGGTCGGGACCCCCGGGACGGGCCGGGGGGTCGGGACCGGGGGGGGCTCGGGGCTCGGGGAGTGAGGGAAGGGCAGACGGAGGGGCTCGAGGGCGGGGGGGAACGGAGGACGGGCGGTTTGGGGGGTGAAACGCTCCGGTTTGGGGAGATCTGGGGGTGCCCAATCTCTCCCACGGCGCTTTTGGGGTTGCAGGATCCCTGGAGAGGGGGGTTGGGGGTTCAGGAGGGCGTGAAAAGCACTTTTAGGAGTGCAGAACCCCCTCGCCGTGGGAGTTTGGGGGTTCAGAGCCTCACCCGTGGCAGTTTTGGAGGTACAGGACCCCTCTCGGGGGGGTTGGGGGTCCGGGACCCCATCAGATGCTCTTTTAGGGGTGCAGGACCCCCTGGCAGGGCGGGTTTGGGGGTTCAGAGCCTCAGGAACAACTTTTTGGGGTGCACGATCCCTTCCACATCATCTCAGAGCCCTTCCCTGGCAGCTCGGCGGGTTCAGGGCTCCTTTCCCCTCCACTTTTGGGGCTCCACCTCCCTTTTCACCCCCCAGTTTTGAGGTGCTGACACTTCCCCTCTCATTTTCCCCCCGTTTTCCCCCCTTCCCTTCCAATTTTGGGGCGCAAATTCCCCCGTTTCCCCCCTCCCCAGCTGGAGTTCGATGTGCAGATGAGCTGCCAGGGCTGCGCCGATGCCGTGCGGGCAGCGCTGGAGGCGGCTCCAGGTGAGACCCCCGACCCCTCCCCCGGACCCCCAGACCCCGGGGACCCCCCCAGAGGTTTTGGGGGAACCCCCCAGAGCCTCTTTGTGCCCCTGCAGAGGTGAAGCTGCTGGAGCTGCGGCTCCAGGAGCAGTCGGTGCTGGTGGAGACCAACGGCAGCGGCCGCCAGCGCGTGCGGGAGCTGCTGGAGAATTCGGGGCGCAGGGCCGTGCTCAAGGGCATGGGGGGCTCCTCCGAGGGTCAGTGCGGGTTTTGGGGGGATCCTGAGGGGGTTTTGGGGGGGTCCTGAGGGGGTTTGGTGTGTCCCAGTAGGGTTTGGGTGCTGCTGTGACCCACCTCAGTCAGGGCTTTGGGGGTTTGGGGAGGCTCCCCTGAGGGTGAGAGGGGTTTTGGGGGGTCCTGGAAGGGTTTGGGGGATCACAGATTTGGGGGGGTCACAGAGGGATTTTTGGGGGGGGGGGGTCAGAATGGGTTTGGGTGGTCCTGTGGGGGTTTTGGGGGCTCACAGAGGGTTTTGGAGGGGTCCTGGGTAGGTTTGGGTGGTCCTGTGGGGGTTTTTAGGGGGTCACAGAGGAGTTTGTGGGGCTCACAGAGGGTTTTGGGGAGGGTCAGAGTGGGTTTGGATGGTCCTGTGGGGGTTTTAGGGGGGGTCAGAGTGGGTCTGGGTGGTCCTGTGGGGGTTTTGGGGGGGGTCACAGTGGGTTTGGGTGGTCCTGTGGGGGTTTTAGGGGGTCACAGAGGGTTTTGGGGAGGGTCAGAGTGGGTTTGGGTGGTCCTGTGGGGGTTTTAGGGGGGTCACAGTGGGTTTGGGTGGTCCTGTGGGGGTTTTAGGGGCTCACAGAGAGGTTCTGGTGTATCCTGGCTGGATTTAGCTGCTCCTGGAGGGGTTTTGCTGTCCCTGCCTGTGATTCAGAGTCACTTTTGGGGGGGTCCTTTTGAGCTCCCTGAGGTGATTTTTGTCCCGGGGGGGTTTTGGGGGCGCCTGACCCTGCCGTGTCTCCCCCCAGTTCCCCCCGGGGGGGCGGCGGTGGCGGCGCTGGGGGGTCCCGGGGGGGTCCGGGGGCTGCTCCGGTTCCTGCAGCTCTCCCCCGAGCGCTGCCTCGTGGACGGGGCCGTGTCCGGGCTCCCCCCCGGCCCCCACGGGCTCCACATCCACGAATTCGGGGACCTCTCGGACCCCTGTAACAGGTGAGAGGGGTGGGAGGGGGGCTGCGGGGGGGGGGGGGGGTACGGGTGGTGCAGACCCCAAATTTCACCCCAATATCCCATCCCCACCCCAAAATCAGCTGTGGGGGCCACTTCAACCCCGATGGGGAGAGCCACGGGGGACCCCAGGACCAGCACAGGGTGAGCTGGGGGGATTTCAGGGGGCAATGAGGGGATTTGAGGGGGTCTCTGGAGGATTTGGGTGGTCTTGGAGGGGTTTGGGGGGGCCAGTGGGGGAATTTGGGAGGTCTTTGGGAGGATTCTGGAAGATCTTGGAGGGGTTTGGAGGGGCAATGAAGGGATTTAGGGAGGTCTTTGGAGTGGTCTTGGAGGAGCTTGGGGAGTAGTGAGAGGTTTGGGGGGGGTCTCTGTGGGATTTTGGAGGTTTTTATGGTGCAGTGAGGGGATTTGGGGGGGTCTCTGGAGGCTTTGGGGGATCTCTATGGGTCTGGGGGCTGCTCTGTGAGTTTTGGGGGGCTCCTGAACCCCCCTGCCCTCCCAGCACGCCGGGGACCTGGGGAACATCTGGGCGGACGCCGAGGGCCAGGCCCGGTTCCGAATCGAGGACTCAAAGCTGAAGGTGGGAATTGGGGTCTGGGGGGGGGGTCCTGATCTGTATTTGGGGGGGTCTCTATGGGGTTCTGACCCCCCAAATCCCCCTCCCCAGGTCTGGGACATCATCGGCCGCTCCGTGGTGGTGGCCGAGGGCGAGGACGATCTGGGCCGGGGGTCGCACCCGCTGTCCCGCGTCACCGGCAACTCGGGCCGGGGGTGAGCACTTGGAGGGGTATCTTGGGGGGGGGGTCTTTGTAGGGTCACCCCCCCTGACCCTCCCGTGTCCCCAGGCTGGCCTGTGGCGTGGTGGCGCGCGCTGCCGGGCTCTTCCAGAACCCCAAACGCATCTGTTCCTGCGACGGCGTCACCCTCTGGGAGGAGCGCGACCGCAGCCGTGGGGCTCCCCTGGAGACCCCCGCCATGGAGACCCCCAGCTCCCACCTGTAGGAGCCCCCCCGGCGCCGAATAAAGATTTCGGAGCCCCTCGATCTGCAGCCGCTGCGGCTCCTTTAAGGGGGGCGTGGCCAGAGCCACCGAGGCGTGGTTTAAAGGGGTGTGGGCGGGGCTAACGCGGCGGGAAAATAGAGGGCGGGGCTCGCGCGCGCGCGGTGCGCACGGCACGCAAGCGCGCTGAGGGAGGGCGGTGCGCACGGCACGCAGGCGCGCTGCGCACGGCACCGCCCCCGCCGCCCTCAGGAACCGCCGCCATTTTGAAGCCGCCGCCGCCGCTGCCGGTTCTGTCCACGCCGCGCTCCCCCCAGCGATCCCCGCCGCGATGCGTCCTGGCATCAAACTCTTCGTGGGCAACGTCCCCGAGGAGGCGACGGCGGAAGAGTTGAGCGAGCTGTTCGCAGGCGCCGCGGGGCCGGTGCTGGGCGTCGCCCTCATGAAACAGTTCGCTTTCGTGCACCTGCGGGACGAGGCGGCGGCCGCGCGCGCCATCTCGCAGCTCAACGGGCACCAACTGCACGGCCGCCGCATCGTGGTGGAGCCATCCCGGCCGCGCCCCACCAACACCTGCAAGATCTTCGTGGGGAATGTGTCGGCCGCGTGCACGAGCGGGGAGCTGCGCTCGCTCTTCCAGCAGTACGGCCCCGTGGTGGAGTGCGACGTGGTGAAAGGTACCGGACCCGCCGCCGGGGCCGCGCGGCCCCCGCCGCCCAGCTCGGCCCGCGCCGCCGGGTGATCCGTGGCACGCGAGCTCCGTCCGACTGCGGCGTCGCCCCCGGCCGGACCCCAGCGCGGCCCGGGCTGGTGGAGCGGGGGGATTCCCGCCGCCTCCCCCCTGCCCCGAGCGGGGCCGTGCGAGCCCGAGTGAGCTCCCGTAACCCCCCTTCTGCCAGCCACGTCCGGCTCCATCGCCTCCGCCCGCCCCGGCCGGGGCGGTGCGGGCCTGCGTGGGCGGTCCAGATCCCTTAACCCCCCCTCTGGCAACCACGTGTCTTCGATCGCCTCCCCCAGGCTCAGGGGGAGCTGTGCCAGCCCCTGTGGGTGCCCCGGACCCCGTAACTCCCCCGATAACCCTCCTCCAGCCGGCCTCGTGCTCTGCAATCGCCTCCCTGATCCCCAGGTGGGGCCATATGAGCCCGTGTGGGCTCCCCAGCCCCCTCAATCTCCACATTATCCCTTCTCTAACCAACCTCCTCATCCTCCCTCAAGTGGCCCAGGTGGGCTCCCCACACTCCTGAACACCCCCATAACTCCTTTCCTGGCAGCTTTGTTCTGTGCCATCACCACCCCCAGCCCTGGGGGGGTGACCCCTGCCAGCTGCTGCCACCTCTGTGACCAAATCATCCCCAGGCCACAGTCTGGCCTCCACAGACACACTCAGCCATGAAGCTGGGCCATGCACAGAACACCCCATGAAACCCCTGAGGGGTTCAATGGCTTCACAATGGGGACCCCCAGCACAGCCTGGTGGGGTCACCCACCTCCCCCAGCTCAATTGTCACCTGTGTCACACTGATGGACACACAAGTGTCACTCTACTTCCCTCTCCCTGACCCTGCTGTCATCTTGTCCCTTCTCACCCGACCCTGGAGTCCTGGTGATGTCCCCACGGTGCCCGTGTGCCCCAGCCCACAGGAGGGGGACGTTGTTCCTCTGCTCTTTCGTCCCAGGGTCACAGCCACCAGCACAGCCTGGCAGAACCTGCCCCCGCGTCCCCTGAGGTTTGGGGGTGCCATGGCCACCCCCAGTGGCAGCAGGGCTGGGGGTGACATGGAGAGGACATCCCCTCTTTGGGCTTCCAGAGTGGGACATGTGGATGTGGGACAGGAGCCAAGGGGGTGGGATAGCATGGGGGGGATAAAGGAGAGGGTGACGTGGCACTGATGCTCAGAGGTCTGGGATGGGTTTGCTTGGCCAGTGATGCTCCCAGCACACCACACACCCTTGGGTGGGTTGTCACTGGTTCAGTGGTCTCGGTCTGTGACTGCAGGGAAACACCACGGGGTCGCTGCCCTCCTGCCCTGTGCCGGCCCCGGACCCGTCGTGCCAGAGGGGTGACCCGCCCCCCGACCACCATGGGGGCATCCAGCCCCTCAAACCTGCTGGGCCAAGTGCCACAGGCGGCCACCAGAGCTGCCACCAGGTCCTGCTTCCCCGCTCCTTGCTGTCCTCAGCCACCTCTGTGCTGCTGAGCCATGGTTGTGCCGTGTGGCACTGGCTCCTCGCCATGGCCGGGCACTCACTGGGGGTGCTCAGGCCCTTCCCTCCCTCCCTCCCTCCTTCCCTCTTCTCCTTCTTCTTCTTCTGTGTCTTAAGTCCCTGTTCCCGTCTCTGTGCTTGTCTTTTTCTGTCTCCTCTTCCTCTCCCCCATTCCTCTCTCCCCGTCCCGCTCTCTGTGCTGGCGCCGGTTCTCTCAGCTTTGCTCCGCTCACTGCCAGGACGTCCCACTGAGCCCACGGTGCTGGCACTGCCAGCCCGGCCAGGGCCCTTGGTCCCCAGGTGCCAGGGAGGGGCTGGGAGGGGGCACAGGAGGCAGAGCCTGGGGGGACATGGAGGGAGCTGGGCGGGCTGGGGGAGGCTGTGCGCTGGGGGACGCTGGGTGGGCTGTGACCAAACGAGCGCAGGGCAGAGCCGATGGTGGTGGTCGTGTCTTCTCCGGCGAGCGGGGCCGGCAGCGCCGTCCCGGGGCCAGCAGCACCCGTCCCGCGCCCGTCCCGCTGCCGCCGCACGGCTCGTTAGCGCCGGCTCCTGTAACGAGTTGTGTTTTCTCCCCTCACTGCTCTCTCTGCTGCTTTGTCAGACTATGCCTTTGTGCACATGGAGAACGAAGCCGATGCTAAAGTTGCCATCGAAAACCTAAATGGGAAGGAGGTGAAGGGGCGCCGGGTGAACGTGGAGCTCTCCACCAACGTGCAGAAGAAGGGCACGGGCCAGGCGCCTCCTCCCGCCCTTGGCGTCGACAAGACCAAGCGCATCGGCCTCGAGTACCGTGAGAAGTTCCAGCCCAAGATCGAGGGCTTCGACCCGCAGCGCCGGGCGGCCGACGCCGCCTTCCCCTCAGCCACGGGCGCCGGCTACGCCACCACCCCCTCCCTGTACGATTACCAGCAGCGCTTCGGCGCCAAGTACGACACCTTCGATGCACAGCCCCGGCCCGCCTCCCCCTCCTACTTTGGCAGGGACCGCAGCCCGCTGCGGCGCTCGCCCACCCGCGCCGGCTACGCAGCGGTGTCGCTCCCCATGACGGCGCAGCCAGCTGCCTACCGTGCCCAGCCCTCGGCCTCGCTGGGGGCCACGTACCGAGCCCCAGCCCTCGGCCTCCCTGGGCGTGGCGTACCGCCCGCAGCCCACCACGGGCCAGGCCGCCGCCTACCGCGCGCAGCCCTCGGCCTCGCTGGGCAGCGCCTACCGCTCCCAGCCCTCGGTCGGCTCCCTGGGCGCCGCGGGCCCTCAGCCCGCTGCCGCCAACTCCCTCGGCTCCTACGGCGCTCAGCCCGCCGCTGCCGCCTCGTACGGCGCCCAGCCCGCGGCCGCCAACTCCCTCAGCTCCTACGGCGTCCAGTCCGCTGCCCTGGCCTCCTCCTACAGCGCCCAGCCCGCCTCGGGCTACTCGGCCGGCTACAGCGCCCAGCCCGCCATCGCCGCCTACGGCGCCCAGCCCGCTGCCGGCTCCGCCGGCTCCTACAGCACCCAGGCCGTGGCTGTGCACGTGGCATCCTACGGCACCCAGCTGGCCGCAGGCTCCTACGGCGCCCAGCCCATGGATGGCCACGCCGGCTCCTACAGTGCCCAGCCCGGCGCCGTGCTGTCTGCCGGCTACAGCGCCCAGGCCGTGGCGGTGCACGCCAGCTCTTACAGCGCCCAGGCCGTGGCAGGTCACGCCGCCACTGCCTACCAGCCTGTGGCCGGCCACTCTGCCTCCTACAGTGCCCAACCCGCGCTGTCCACCTCGTACGGCGCCCAGCCCACCGTGGGCCACTCGGCCTCGTACGGCGCCCAGCCCGCCACGGGCCTGCCCGCGTCCTACGGGCAGCCAGCCCGCGGCCGCCGCGCTCCCCCCGCCGGCTACGGCGCGCAGACAGGTTCCTCGCTGGCCGCGTCCTACGGCAGCCAGGCCGCCGTCGCCGCCGCTTCCTACAAGGCGCAGGCCTCTGCCCCGCTGACGGCTGCGTACCGGGCGCAGGCCTCCGGCGCCATGGCGGCCTCCTACCCGGCGCAGCAGCCGTCCTCCGCCGCGCTGGCGGCCGCGTACCGAGCCCAGCCAGGCAGCGCCTACGACGGGCCGAGCCAGCTGGGGCAGCCGGCGGGCTCCTACCTGGGCCTGGCGCAGGCCGCCGCCGCACCGCCCTACCGAGCGCACCCGCCTCTCCCCGCCTCGCAGCGCCGCCTACGACGACCCGTACAAAAAATCATCCTCTCTGGCTAAAAGGTACGGTGCCGGGCGGGGCACCGACCCCCGCCCCTGCCTCCCACTGCTCGCTGGCGCACTGCTCGCGGCTTGACCGGTGCCGTGTGGCACCGGCACGGCTCGCTATCGCCCAGCGCGGTGAGCACCATGGCTCCGCTCGCGCCGCGCAGATCCCAGGGAGGGGACGGGGCTTGGTGTGGGTGAGGGGAGGTGGTGGCACACAGCGGGGCCTCTGCGGCTTCCAGTGTCTGATCCTGTCCTGCGCCGGCTTTGCCCATCACGGTGCGTCCCCAGGTGGGACACGGTGCCGCCGCGGCAGATCCGAGACCCATCCTCTCCTGGCTGATCCCCCTCTCTTCTCTCGCCCAGGTACGGCTCCGAGCGCCGTCTGTCTGAGCTGGGCCGATTACCGGCGCTTAGCAGACTCGCCGCTGGCGTACCGCCGCTCGCCCACCAAGTCCCCGCTGGACTACCGCGGCTGCCGGACGCGCACCTCCGAGTACGCCCGCTACTCGGGCGGCTACAGCTACCTACCTGCCCCCTGCCCGCATCCACTCGGGCTACCAGCGCCGCCTCTGAGCTGGCCACGGCCCCACTCGGGCACGGACGGTTCTTTTTCAGCCGATTCTTTCTGGTTTTGCTGTTTGAGTTTTTTAGAAGGTTCTGTGGTTATGGTTGGCAGTGGCTGCATGGTTCATCCCCCGCTCTGGCGCTCGGGTGCCGGTTCATGACCCGCCAGTGGTTGCAGCCATGCGGCTCGGACTCTTTTATACCATGAGTTGTCCCATTTTTTGGGTGAATTCCCCGTTTCCAGCATCAGGCCCGCATGGTGCCGGGGCTTTTTTATGACTGTAAATAAATGCTGGGGTCTGCTCCGGTTCCCGACGCCTCTCGCCTGGTTCTTTCCCAGTCCTGGGGGTCCACTCCCACGCCTGGGGGACACCTCCCAGTGCCACCATCACCACCCAGCCTGGGCTAATGTCACTCCTGGTGCTGGAGCTGCTTTCCCACCACGGAGGAGCGGATTTGGAGAATGAGAAACATTCAGAGCTGGCAGCAGGAAGGGCCAGATTTGGCCCTGTCACAACACCACCGCACAGCATCACTGGCATCGACCTGTGCCAGGGCTTGGTTTGGGTGAGAAAAGCTGGTTTTGAGGGGTGGTGTGTGCCATGCCGGGTACCACTATCATCACGGTGAGAGACGATTCCTGTCCCCATCTCTCCCCAGGAACCGGTCACAGCCCAGTCTGGCTGTGCCACAGAGGGATGGCCAAGGCTCATGAACCACCGCGGTAAAGAGCCAAGCAGGAGGATGTGACGCTTCTCTCCTCTCCAGGGTGGCCACACACCCCTGGACCTGGCCGCAAGTCCCAGGTGTAGCAATTGCAGCACCATGGGTGACCGTGGCACCGATTGGCGCTGGCTGGCGCTGGCGAGGCAGAACTGGCAGCATCACCAAAGGCATGCCCTGGGCTTAATGGCCTTAATTAATGAACACCAAGAGGCAGGAGCAATCTGGGGACAAACGAGCCACTTTGGGACATAATGTACCAGTCTGGGGACAAACAAAGCAGTCTGTAGACTAATTAGCCCTGGGCAGGTTAAGTGGCAGCCCATGGGAGGAGGAAGAAGGGGTTAAAGCCCCTCTGTGACTCCTGGGGGGGCCCAGGACAGTTTTGGGGTGTTCCCATTTGCAGCAGCCCCTCCCTGGGGGCTCTGCTCAGCGTGGGCAGAGCCAGGCAGGGCGGACGCAGCCCCGGCGAGTCCAGAAGGTTGCATGCGGTGTTTCTGATGGGGACGTGAGTGCAAAGAAAGAACCGTGGGCAGACCCAGCGCCGTTTGTTAAAAATTTTGAGTTTTATTTTACCGGAAAGTGGGGTCGGGGGACTCTAAATCACTTGAGGGGTTCCACCCCCGCCAGCGCGGCGGCCTCCGGTCAGCTACAGCGTTGGGCCTAAAAACCTACCACTGGATTATCCACCCTCTTAAAAAAATAAAGGAAAAAAAAAAAAGGCAAAACGACGACTAAGGGAGAGCTCCGGGGGAGCGAGGGGGCGGCGAAGCAAAGCAAAGCTGGCGCTGGGAGACGGCTGCGGCTGCGCGCTCACACCTGAGCCTGGGGTGGGGACCCAAAACTACCTGGAAAAGCAAATCCTGCCCAGGGGGGCGGGGGAAGCTGGGAGTGGGGGGCTGAGCTAATCCTGCCCGGGCTGAGGATGAGCCACGCGTCCGTAAGGAAGGGGCCCGGGAGCGGCACGCGGCGGCGGTGGCACCCGGCGCGGCCCGAGACGCGCGGCGCCGAGTCGGCGTGCGACGGGACCCCCCGACGTCCAGCCCGCACAAATCTTACCTGTAAGAGAAAAGAGGAGTTGGCGCAGGTGCCCCTGGGGCCGATCCGGAACCGTGCCGAGCCCCGGTGCCCTGGGGAGCTGCGGCTTCCTGGCAGCAAGAGAGTCCTGACGTGGAGCAGCAGCGGGGCTCTGGCCCCCTTGGGCCTGGGCCCGCTGGGACCTGGGCACAGCCCGAGCGAGCAGAGCTGCCCCCGGGCCGGGGGCTCTGCGGGAAACCCCCCACCCCGCAGGCACCTGTGCCGGGACAGTGCCCGGCCCCGGCAGGAACGTGAGTTACAGCCACAAGAGTGACACCAGCACTGCTCTGCTCACCACGGCGCCTCCTCACCACGGCCGGGCTTTAACGCCCGTGGGGCCTGTCCATGTCACCGTGACCCGTCACCCGCCTCAACCTCAAATGGCACAACCGGGACCACCGGCAGCGGGGCCCCCCCGCAGTGCCGAGAGCCGCCAACGCGCTCACCTCCGTTCCTCAAAAGGCGGAGTATCGCGCCCGGTCCGCGTACGGGTCCCGCCCGAAGCGCTGCATGTCGTAGAGGGACGCCCGGGCCACCGAGGAGACGGGCGACAGCTGCCCACGCTCGTACGTGTACGCCTCTCCGACGGTGCTGGCCGCGGCGGCCGTGCGGCGCAGGGGGCTCCTGTCCCGGGGTGTAATACGTGGAGGACGCGGCGGCGGCCGCGGCGGTGGCGGCGGCAGCGGCGACGGCGGCCGCCGCGCCTGGGGTGGGCAGCAGCGCTCGGTCGTACGCGTCTAAGGTGGTGGGGATGCGGCCGGCCATGGCCGTAGGTGGCGGCCATGGCCGAGGACTGGACCTGGGAGTACTGGGCGTACTGGGAGTACTGGGCCATGGTCTGCTCCGCGTAGGCGTCGTACGCCGAGGCCGTTGGCGTAGGAGCGGACGCGGTAGCGCTTGTAGTAGTCGGCCATCCCGCCGTAGGCCTCATCGTAATACACGGTCTCCCCATAGCCCGCGGTGTAGGGAGTGCGCACGGCTCCGTACTGCTCGTTATAGGCCTCGGCAAAGTCCGCCACTTGCCCCGGGCGATCGACCGGGCACTCCTTAGACCAGTGCCCCCTCCTTCCCGCCAGCGGTAGCAGCCGCTCTTGTCTCCCATCCCGGGCGCCGTCCGCAGCCGGCTGGTGTGACAGCTGCACGCGCATCCGCTTGCCTTGGGGAGAGACGCGAGAGGCAGGGTCAGTGCGGCCGTGCCACGGCACCGGCGGGACAGGACGGCACCGGCTGCCACCCCACCCAGCCCTCCACAGCCACCGGCGCGGGAGGAGCCGCCGCGGGACCAAGCGTGAGCCACCAGATGGACACTGGACAGCGGGCTGACCGGGATGTGCTGCCACAGCCGGGCACAGCCACGCCAGCCAGGCGGGCAAAGCCCTGGCAGCCCGGGGTCGGAGCCAGCACTGCCGGCCCCGTGTGACGGCAAAGCTTCGCGCCGGAAAACGCCAGAGCGGCGGAGAGAGGGATGCAACACTGGGAAGCACCCTGGAGCAAACGGGGCCTGGCCCGAGCACGGCACGAGGAAAAGCCAAGCGCAGACGCAGCCTGGACAGCTCTGGGTGCAGCTGTGCCAGCCCGGCTGGGTCGTTGTTTTTTTGGGGATGCCCGGAACGCGGGCAGCGGGACATGTAGAGCCCCGGCAGCACCGGGAGCGCCCGGTCTGGCCCCCGCCGCCACGTGGGTGAGAGCGCCGGACGCCGCCCTGAGCACCCGGCCGGGAGACGCGCCTCGCCATCACCGCCGCCAGCGCCGCGGCTCGAGTCCGGCCGCTTGGCCCCGTCGAGCGCCCGAGCGACGCCGGGCGCGGGGTCGGGCGCCTCCGTCACCCTCTTACCAGGCTGGGCAAGGCTACAAGGGCGGGCGGCAGCCTGGCGTCACCCGCTGCTCCGGCCCGGCACAGGACGTCGCCGTCGGGGTCCTCCTGCGGGGTGGCCGTGCTGGTTAATCAGAGATGGGTCAGTCCCGTCCTCCCCGGCCCAGAGCCCCCGAGCCCGAGCCCTCGCTCCAGCCGCGCCGCGCGGGCGGCCCCGGGAGCTGCGGCGGGGCAGGCACCAACCGACACCAACCCCAGAGCCCCGAGGGCGCTGCACGGCCCCGAGGAGCCGGCCGTGGTCACATCCGGGATCGACCCCCGGAGCCGGGGGCCGGCGGGAGCGTCTGCCATGGACCCCAGAGCCCTCCCACTGCCCAGCCCCGCTGCTCACCTTGGAACTCGGTGTTGTCCAGCCCCCGGATGGCCTCCACGGCATCCTCGGCTCGCTCCATGTGCACAAAGGCGTAGTCCTTGACGATGTCGCATTCGATGACGGGGCCGTACTCCTCGAACTTGGCGCGCAGCTCTAGGTTGGTGCAGGCGGGGCTGATGTTGCCCACGTGCAGCTTGGTGGAGGCCTTGCTCTTGTTCTTGCTGGCCTCCACATTGATGCAGACGCCGTGCAGCTTGTGGTGGTGCAGGTTGCGGATGGCGTCCTCTGGCCGCCGTCTTGTCCTCGATGTGCACAAAGCCGTAGTTCTTGATGATGTCGCACTCCAGCACCTTCCCGTACTGCTCGAACAGGGAGCGGATCTCCTGCTCCGTCGCCTCCCGCGGCAGGTTCCGATGAACAGCTTCACCATCGCGACCCGCCTGCGCAGGACAGCGCCGCCGTGAGCCCCAAAACCCCCAAGGAACAGCCCCCGAAATCCCTCGAGGAATAGCCCACACACAGCCCCAAAACGCCGTGAGGAGCAGCCCACACGCAGCCCCCAAAATGCCCCGAGGAACAGCCCTGAAAACACCCAAGGAACAGCCCACACGCAGCCCCAAAACACCCAGAGAAACAGCCTGAGCCTCTGTGAGTGTGAATTCCCTGAATCACCCTGAACCTCCCTATTTGTGCCCAGGGCTGTGCTCGTCAAAACCCCCAAGAAACAGCCCAAGCCTCTGTGAGTAAGCCCAAAAATTCCCTGAATCACCCTGAATCTCTCTCTATGTGCCCAAGGCTGTGCCCCCCAAAACACCTCAAAAAACAGCTCGAGCTTCTGTGAATGTGCCCAAAGCTGTACTCAAAAACAGCCCCAAAACCCCCGAAAAACAGCCCAAGCCTCTGTGCATGTGCCCAAGGCTGTACCCAAACCCCCCCCTAAATCACCCTGAACCTCTCTCTGTATGCCCAGGGATGTGCCCACAAACACCCTAAATCCTCCTCAAACACCTCAATCCTCTAGGGCTACGCCCCCTAAGCCACCAAATAAACACCCCGAATCTCTGTGTGTGTGCCCAGGGTTGTGCTCCCAAATCCCCTGAAACGCCCCAAACCTTGGGGCTGTGCTCCCAAACACCCTAAATCCTCCTCAAATACCCCAAACCTCTTCTGTGCTCAGCGCTGGCCCCCAAACCACCCCTCAAATAAAGCCCCCAAGTGTCTCTGTGTGTCCCTGGGGCTGTAGCCCCAGAGACCCCAAATCTCCTCAAATAAACACCCCCAAAACTCTGCCCCTGCTTATTCAGGGCACAGCCCCAAATACCCCAAATCTCCTCAAAAACCCTGAACCTCATGGCAGCCCCCCGGGGCTGAGGCCCTCTTATAGGGCACAGCCCCAAACACCCCAAATCCCCCCCAGATTTTGCTTCTGCTCCTTCAGGGCGGAGCCTCAAACACCTCAAATC